>MU134456.1:7259-210740 GCA_015039355.1 Ramaria rubella
GGACTGCACTTGGATGGTGCTGGTTTGAATACAAGTTCTTGCTTTTGAGAGCGGGGTCCACTAGTAACCATCTGCACACTGTACTGGCAGACGCACTAGTGGTATGTCAATGCAAGACCCTCATTGTCTCAATAAGAAATTATGTGGGATCTGTGGGCAGGGTGTTTCTATTTCGAACTACAGTCATTATGCATCCATGGGGTTGGAGTCAGTCAGCTAACAGTATAGGTGGTGGGTGGTGTATTGACAATAGAACTAGCTTTTAATTCCAATATGCCATCACTAGGGTTCATTTTATCCTACACACAAAGGAAGTATTGCTTTGTCTTTTTTTTTTTGCACATCTATCAATTTTATACCGATAGTCTATAAATAGGTAGAATCACAGATAATACAATCACGTGACCATTTTTCCATGATCACTTTCAAGGTCTAGCATTAAAAGGAAAGCATGGTGTAAGAAACTGTAAAGGGAAGTTGTTTTGCTATGCACAGAAAAGCTTAACTGCAACGAACCAGCTCCTAAATGATAGGGGGCGAAGTGTGATAGTACAGAAAATCCCCAGGCTATTTTCGGTCACAGCCGATACCAAATTAGGACCATCATGAACTAGCGAACCCTATCTTGAGTGTGGGAACTTCAAAATTTAAATCGTGGGAACAAGAAAGTCAAATCAATTCTATTCGTGGGAACGGCAATAGAGAAAGGCGAATGAACTTTTAATATCCTACAGGACGGGACAAACGATTCCTGTCGGACTTTGTCCTCCTAGGGAATCGTAATTTCCAATTGTTCCACATGGTCTATTGTCTGTGACTCACTTCTATTCTATTTCTGGCTTCTATTTCCAATTTGCTGCCACATTTCCATTCATTTCTTCGACCACCTGACTCATTTTTCCATTCCATTACAAACCACCTTCCTATTTTGGTTTTCTGCCTCTCGCCATTAGTCATGTCTCCTGTCTGCTGCCAACAACATAATTGTATGGCATACTCACATCATTTGTTGTTCTGCTCATGTATATAAGGCCTGTTTCACCTTAGTGTACCCCAATTCACCTCTTTCAGTTGGATTCACTCGTCTAAGTCTAAGTCTAAGTCCAAGTCTAAGTCTACTACTACATCTACTACTTCTATGTCTACATCAAGGCCAGCTTTGTCAATCACATGACATTTGCTGTTGTATCTCATCCACGCTTACATCAGCATATTACGTCATCATCATCATCACTGCTATGTCTTCATCTTCATGATCATTCTACCTTTGTTGCTGCTGATAGTGAAGCGCACTGAGCTGAACACCAGTGTAAGTAGCCATGCAACGACGACACCGCTACCCACTGTCTTTTGGATCCATTTCTGAAAGTAAACCGACAGCGCTGACAAGCATGATACTCGACAGCGTCTACTACACTACAAAAGACGCTCACTGCACACGCGCCTATCATCATCAGCTTTCACCAGACCATCATCTGCTGTGCTACCTCCAGTCCGCCAGACACATCATCTCCACACTCATTCTATTTTTCATCAATTCTATTTTCAATATGCCATCCAGCATTGCCACCACCATATCCCATGATTCGTTTCAGACGACCGCCAAGCCAGACACACGTTGGACCACGCATCGAACTTCCTAGTCGGTGTTCTCCCCTTGATGTTCATTTGTCCAGTCCTCCTCCACAAGTCGCACATCGTCGGTACTATCCCCTATATGTCGAATCTCCTGAAGGCCCATACCAAATATTCCCCTCATATCCTCCTTATCACATTCACGATTGCATATGGGTATTCGATCAAACCTTCCATGCTCCCTTCTACGTCATTGGTTTTGACCCAAACTTCGAACCAGTGAATGGTTGTCATCGTATGGTCCTCAGGAATAACTGTTACATCAAAGAGCACGGACCAGGAACAGAGATTTGCTACGGTTATGTGCCTAAGGACTTCGTCAAGAAGGGCTCGTCTTCGTTCCCTCTCTGGAGGAAATTCATATCCAAGTGTCGTGATTGGTTCACATGTTTCTGAGTCGTCATCAAGTCACATGACTCACTTACTCATCTTCGGAGATTTTGACAAGCAACTGGAATCCTATTGGACGGCTATGACTCATTTTCATCACCTGACTCACTCGCTTCTTGGCTGTACTTCTATTTCCAATTGTTCCACATGGTCTATTGTCTGTGACTCACTTCTATTCTATTTCTGGCTTCTATTTCAAATTCGCTGCCACTTTTTCCTTCATTTCTTCGACCACCTGACTCAATTTTCCATTTCTTTACAAACCACCTTCCTATTTTGGTTTTCTGCCTCTCGCCGTTAGTCATTTCTCCTGTCTGCTGTCGATGACATCGTTGTATGGCATACTCACATCGTTTGTTGTTCTGCTCATGTATATAAGGCCTGTTTTGCCCTAGTGTACCCCAATTCACCTCTATCAGTTGGATTCACTCGTCTAAGTCTCAAGTCTAAGTCTTCTAAGTCTACTACTACTACTACGTCTTCGTTCTACATCAAGGCCAGCTTTGTCAATCACGTGACATTTGCTGCTGTATCTCGTCTACGCTTACGTCAGCGTATTACATCATCATCTTCGTCACTGCTACGTTCTCGTCTTCATCTTTGTTCTACCTTTGTTGCTGCTGATAGCAAAGCGCACTGAGCCGAACACCAGTGTAAGTAGCCGTGCAACGACGACACCGCTACCCACTGTCTTTTGGATCTATTTCCGAAAGTAAACCGACAGCGCGGATGCAGGTTATCTGTGGATTTATTCATGGCATGATGCTATCATTGAAAATTGTGTGTCACAGACATGCTATGCCAACCAGAAATGACAAACAGGCAGCATATATGCACCTGGCGACTTAGTTTACTTGTCAACTAAGAGCTTAGCCCTGCCCAAAGGAAAGGCGAGGAAACTAATGCCCAAATTCATTGGGCCTTATAAAATAATAGATGTGGAGTTTGAGTTACCACCCAAGCTTAGTGGACATAGGATCACACCTACATTTCATACAGCATTAATACAGCCGTATACAGCAAACAACAATGAGTTGTTTCCCAAGCGAGACTTCCAGACCAATGAACAAGAATGGTTCGTCAATGAAATACTCACCCATAGATGGACAAGTGACAAAGAACTAGAGTTTCAAGTTCGTTGGACTCTAGGGGACGTGACATGGGAGCCCCTTGCTGAATGCAAGGAGCTAGAAGCTCTAGACAAATATCTAGAACTGCAAGGAGCAAAGCAACCTCACAATTTACCAAGACACATATAACATGTTTGGTCACATGACTCAATTTGAGCCCTGCCCACAGCCAAACAAAAAGAGTGATGCCATGGGCGTCAAAATTTCTTCACTGTTCCACTACCATAGTGGAACATGAACACTGAAAATCACAATGCTCATATGAGCGATACAAACAATGAGCCTGCTGAAAAGCAGGCTAAACCAAAACTATCAGGCACTGCTCAATTACTCACTGACTACTGGCGCAAAACCAAGTGGCAGATACACAGTCTGCCACATGCTGTCATTCTTGTGCATAAGCACAACTGTTGACCCTGTGAGGACCACATATCACACATACTCGCCACCATGCAGGCAGGCAAGATAAACTCTTCAGTAAGGATGAAGTTCAGGATGCTGTGTACAAGGCATATCCAGATCTTGCACATTGACACATCAATGAAATTGACAAGCTCAAAGAAAAGCTCACACACTGTGAAAAACAGTATACAGACATGCACCATGACTTAGATGTGGCACAAGATAAAATATGTGATTGTGAATTGCATTTAGACAAGCTGCAATCACAGCTCAATGCACAAGCTTTGCAGCTCACTGAGCTGCAAAAAAAGGACTCTCAGACCCTAACACAGACAGCAACACAGTTGCCTATGGAACAATATATGGCTGCTGACATACAGCCGCAAGGGGGGGGGGGGGCAGTGAGCCATCCCAATTGCCACTCCCAAGGTCGCCATCAAGGGTGCACCTTATTGCAGGGACTAACATTCCCATCTGGCTGACTGAGAAGCCAGGAATGGCACCAGCCCTGCCGGGATATACATACAGGCCTGACCCAGTAACGGGGGCACATGTATCATGTCAAGTACCCCCATGGAAGCCATGGGATGTCCCATCCTCAGATGAGAACAAAAACCCCCTCTGCATGCCTCCTACAAAGGAGCCATCAGCACATATGCTCAAGAAGCATAAATTGAAAAATGTGGTTGCCCCTGCCATAGGCGACCCTCCATACTCCCAGATGGGGATGATTCCCTGTCCCCTAGGCAAAGCACCTGCACCACGCACACATGCAAAGAGCGCATGGTATGACATGTGAAATATAAGCAGCCCTCTGCTGTTAGCAGAGTACAACAAAGGGGTTAATATCCCCTACCCTGAGCATACTCCTGCTCAAAAGAGGGCAGTGGCTCATATGAAAAAGAGCCACAAGGAGAGCACACAGGTGGAGTGTTTTGCCATCCACCCCAACACCCCTGCTGACTTGAAGTCAGCTCTTATGCTCTGGATTTGTAATCCAGAAGGTGTCCTTGCTGCAATCAGGGAAGAAGCTGATGTGTCGCTAAACTTGAGCAATGTCAATGTGTGGGTGTGGATCAACAAAATCACCCCACAAACAGATGGCACTGTCTTCAAGACAATGCTAGAGACTATATTTTCCCACAAAGGAAAATGAGAGAGTCTCATAGGAGCTCAGTGGCATATGCCACAAGGAAATAGGGATCTATGACCCTCTGCACTGAACAAGTTTGGCTGGAGCGGTGATGCTCAGTCTACGAGTGAAAAAGACATCGCTCTGTGGCTGGGCTGACATGGGGGCATCAACCCCATCCACACCATGGACTTACTAGAACCCTACTATGAGAGGGTCAGTAGCAAACTGAGCTACAATACAGCAGTGCAGGCAGTACAACAACGTGCTGCTGAGTGCAAGGCCTTTACCCTTGCAACTGGACCTGACCCAAAAGGGAAAGGAAAATCAACTGGGGAGGTTCCCTCCTCTGCGCCGCTATGCACACAAATAGACTATAGTGATATAGTCCTGGATGCAGCACCTACAGGCACTGAGACTGCTCAGTCTGTTGGGAGCAGTCTCACTGTTGCTAGCACCAGTGCTAGCATAACCAATAATGGTGATTACAGAGTAGATACCTCTGAAATCTATGAGGACTCCACTTCTCCGGATGTGGAGATAAATCCTCCATCACCAACCATTGGGCATGGATTATGAATCCATCACAAATGATGTCACAAACATTGTCGGCCTCCCTATGGTTTCAGCCTGAGGGGGAGGGTGTAAGGGAATTATAATTCCCTTATACATATATATATATAAGTATCTAAATATGTACATTATTATAACATAGTTAGTATATGCATAGACTATGTCTATGCTGTATATGTGTACACACATGTCCACAACTATACTAGTTATTAGTGTGGGAAGAACCTTAAGTTCTTCACCACTTATTTGTAACCACCACACAACTGCTTAATAGAACCATTTCTTTAGGAACCCCACCCACTGCAACTGAATATTTCAACCCACTGGCATTTGACAAAGAAGCACTGCAGTATGTCCCATGGACCATGCTCCTTAACCAGCTTTTCCCCCAAGACAAAGGCTACATTATCATCTCAAACTATGGTGGTATTAAAGAAAAGCTTGGTCACTAACATGCCATCAACTTAATGGACCTTTGTGGTTCAAGCCACCCAGTATCCCATCTTTTCCTGGAGCTCAAGCCTCCTTCTCACCTGAGGCACAACTCTACCCACCAGCTTGTGGACATGCAAATGCACCAATGCTTTATGCTCATGGAGACTGTGTACAGTAACTTCCAATGGCAGGGAGTCAAGAACTTGCCAACAATTTATGGGATCAGTGCCATGGGCACCCAGATCTTGGCTTTTCAATATGACATTGCCAGTCACATTATCTTGCCCAAACAATTCTACTGTATCAATCCATGGCTTGTCAGCGATATAGCACCCCTTTCCTGGTGGTTGGCAGATGTTCTCATGGATGAGGGTGAGGGCATCATGGGGAGGATCAGTCAAGAGACCACCCAACATGTGGATGAGTGTCTTTGACCTTTGCAATGCACCAGGACCTACAAGGATTTCCTGTGTGTGCAGGCAACACCAGGCATACATCAGCAGTAGGATTGTGGCCTATAGCACCCCAAAGGCTGATCCAAACATCATAGAGGACAAGCTGGAGATCATCAAGCTTTCTACTCACACAGGGGTGATGAGCATGTCTTCAGGCAGTGAATACTTGCCATTGTCTGACCATCACACTGGCACCTCAGAAAGTTGAAGGTACTAGTAGGTATGTTAATTCCTTTCAACTTTTGGCCAGCTCACTCATTATTTACTAGCTGTACTAGTATAGAATTTGTACTACCCAGCTTGTTGTTACAGTGTTATTGGCACCATACTAGTAGTACTATCACTGTTACCTTGAGTGTAGTTGTTGATCTCACCAAATAAATCAGTTTGACTAGCAATTTAACTTAGAATTTGGCAAATCAATAAAAATAGTAGTTATGTTTTGTTTTAATGGTTTACCTACACTATGCTGGAGCACTACAAACTAACTACAGACTACTACAGAATGCTCCAGGTGCAGCCAGGAGGACTGGAGTCTCCAGTGTGATCTCAGATTAAAATAGCTTGCCAGAGCAAGCTGGATCACCAGTTTGAGCGCTGGAGCTTAAGTGGGTGTCCCAGCACTCAAACGTCTTTCCAGACTCCTACCCATATGCCCTTCAGCATTATGGCGAGGACTTATGTATAGTGTGCTTCACAGCTAAGTCCACATGGGTCCATATGTACAAATGGCAATATATTTCAACCTCCGAAACTTTAACTCACTCATAATGCCTATGGGTGACTGGTGAAAAATGTAGGTGCCATGTGCCCTGTTTGCACATGCAGACATGTCAACTTACAGTACTTGTGCAACACCACACACGTTGAGTCACTCTTGCTTCACATATCTCCTCTGGCACATGGACACATCCTCTACTTAACTCTCTACTGTTGGAACTCTCGGAAATGCAGCTAAACAGACATTCAGCTTCAACTCCTTAAGTTAAGGCCACCTTGACAACTCGAAAAGAAAACCAATGTAGTGTACATGTTGGGACGGGTTCCAGTAAAACATAATAATACCATTGAATATTTTAGGTGATCAGATGGCCGAGAATCTCATCCGAGTAGGCCTAGGGATTCACACAATAAGTGTGACTCATGCAATTGCAGATAAAAGAACATTTCAAGTAACTATAAAACAAACCTTGATATCTGGTTCAATTTGAGCCCCTCCACTTATTTTACTTCTTCTGGGAGACTCTATGACAGTGGTTGTGACAGTAATAAGGGTATACACCTAGAAACTGGCGTGAACCCATTGAGTGCAAAGAAAAACCCACCAAATGGCGTACCAGGTGCAGAATTTGGATTCAGGTGATAATTTTGAGAAATTCAGAGCTTACATTAGTGGAAGCTTCTATGCCTCTAGCTGATAGTAAAATTCCAGTGTTTCCTATTACTTGTTACCCATGAATGCATGAGTGAGAGGTAGTGTTGCCGCGACTTTGGTCCAAAACCGCTCAAGAACTGAAGTCGAACCACTTGGCGACTCCTGAAGTCATGGTTCGGTCACAGTTCATGACAATCATGGTTACGACTAGTGGATTTCATGCCAAAATCCATAGTCAGAACCACAACCTATAGTCGTGGTCAACCGTACTCGCAGCCAACCTGCTGGCTGCAAGTTCGGTTGCTTTATGCCAGCCACAGACATGTAGCTGGCATAGAGCCAGCTGCAAAACACGGCGGCTGTTTGGCAGCCGCTGGTGCTCTAGCACCAGTACTTGCAGTGTTAGCTGTGAGTACTGGTACTCTATGCCAGCCACGCAAATGTGGCTGGCGCAAAGTATGGACAGTCAGTGGCAACCCCATTGCCACTGCCTCTCTGCCACTGTTGCAGTGGCGGTGGCTGAACTGGGTTCAGCCACTGTTGCAGTGGTGGTGACAAGCATGATACTCGACAGCGCCTACTACACTACAAAAGACGCTCACTGCACACGCACCTATCATCATCAGCTTTCACCAGACCATCATCTGCTGTGCTACCTCCAGTCTGCCAGACACATCATCTCCACACTCATTCTATTTTTCATCAATTCTATTTTCAATATGCCATCCAGCATTGCGGCCACCATGTCCCATGATTCGTTTCAGATGACCGTCAAGCCAGACATACACGTTGGACCACATGTTGAACTTCCTAGTCGACGTTCTCCCCTTGATGTTCATTTGTCCAGTCCTCCTCCACAAGTCGCACACCGTCAGTACTATCCCCTATATGTCGAATCTCCTGAAGGCCCATACCAAATATTCCCCTCATATCCTCCTTATCACATTCACGATTGCGTATGGGTATTCGATCAAACCTTCCATGCTCCCTTCTACGTCATCGGTTTTGACCCAAACTTCGAACCAGTGAATGGTTGGCATCGTATCGTCCTCAGGAATAACTGGTACATCAAAGAGCACGGACCAGGAACAGAGATTTGCTACGGTTATGTGCCTAAGGACTTCGTCAAGAAGGGCTCGTCTTCGTTCCCTCTCTGGAGGAAATTTGTATCCAAGTGTCGTGATTGGTTCACATGTTTCTGAGTCTTCATCAAGTCACATGACTCACTTACTCATCTTCGGAGAAATTTGACAAGCAACTGGAATCCTATTGGACGGCTATGACTCATTTTCATCACCTGACTCACTCGCTTCTTGGCTGTACTTCTATTTCCAATTGTTCCACATGGTCTATTGTCTGTGACTCACTTCTATTCTATTTCTGGCTTCTATTTCAAATTCGCTGCCATATTTCCCTTCATTTCTTCGACCACCTGACTCAATTTTCCATTTCTTTACAAACCACCTTCCTATTTTGGTTTTCTGCCTCTCGCCATTAGTCATTTCTCCTGTCTGCTGTCGACGACATCGTTGTATGGCATACTCGCATCGTTTGTTGTTCTGCTCATGTATATAAGGCCTGTTTCGCCTTAGTGTACCCCAATTCACCTCTATCAGTTGGATTCACTCGTCTAAGTCTCAAGTCTAAGTCTTCTAAGTCTACTACTACTACTACTACGTCTACATCAAGGCCAGCTTTGTCAATCACGTGACATTTGCTGTTGTATCTCGTCTACGCTTACGTCAGCGTATTACGTCATCATCTTCGTCACTGCTACGTCCTCATCTTCGTCTTTGTTCTACCTTTGTTGCTGCTGATAGCAAAGCGCACTGAGCCGAACACCAGTGTAAGTAGCCGTGCAACGACGACACCGCTACCCACTGTCTTTTGGATTCATTTCCGAAAGTAAACCGACAGCGGTGGCTGAACTGGGTTCAGCCACCGCCGCTGCAACTCCCCCACCAATACTCGCAGCCAACGCTGCGAGTACTGGTGCGCTATGCCAGCCATACCAATGTGGCTGACGCAGAGTAGGGGCAGTGGCACACCATTGCCACTGCCCCCTGCCACTGCTACTATCGCAACGGCGGCTGCTGAACTGTGTTCAGCAGCCACCGGTGTGACACCAGCAGCACTCACACTGCGCGTACTGCCGGACTGCGACCCCATGGTCAACCAACCACATAAAGTGGTTGGTCGACAACATGGTTGCAGTCAGCCACTTTAAGTGGTTGACTGACCCCCAGGTCAGTTAAAACCATAGTTGTGACTACAGTTTCAACCTGGGGGTTTTTGTGTGACCTATGTAGTCGAAGTCACGGCCATGGGAACCATGGCAACCCTAGTGAGAGGGAGTTGGTGTGCAGCCGCAAAATTGAACGCAGCCACAAAATTGAATGTGTCCACGTGTGCAAACAGGGCACATGGTGCCTACATTTTTCACCAGTCACCTGTAGGTGTTATGTAGTCTCATACCAAGCCCCTCCTGTGGAGGTGCCAAAGTCTGACATGTGCTAAGGCTATGTTGCGGCTACTCTAATATTCGGCCATAGCTGGCCATATTACAAAATCAGGTGTAATGCATTAAGAAACAGTTTGTGTCCGTTCGCACGATGCGGAAACGATGTAGCACCTGCAATTTTGGAAATTTCTTTTCGTATTACAGGAATATATTGTAGCTATACTTCTCAACTACATGGTTCCATTTTACCACTAAGGACAAGGGGCGCGCGTTGGAGAGGGAGCGGCTGATTAAGGTCACCCTACATAGCCTTAGTACACTTAGTAGTTTGTCCCAAACCCCTCCACGCGGGAGGGGTTTGGAACGAACCTAAGGCGTTATGAGCGAGTCAAAGTTTCGGAGGTTGAAATATTTATTAGTAGTACATAGACAACCATATTACATATATAGCCGTGAGTCCGCCAACATAAGTCCTCGCCATAACGCCGAAGGGTGTATGGGTAGGAGTCTGACGTCTTTCCTGATGTATCAGACCCACTCGTCAATGAATTGAACTGACAAATATTGAGTTATTGGTAGCAGGACTCAATATAGAATGACCTACCAGTATACAGCATATAAAGCATGCGTAAGGGGAGGATATGCCAGTCAATTTTTCTTCTCGGTTGTCTAAACTCCATCTTGTCTATGTGCACATCCTCTTCTTTGCCTACCACCAAGTCGACCGCAACGTCTACTCCTGAGCTATATTCAACAGCACTCTGCGACTCCGTGAACGATTTGTTCTCATTCGAGAGCTTTTCATCGTCTTGACTCGCGAGTGGGGGAGTACCCGACCGAGAAGACATCGAAGGGAGGGAGAAAGAGGAGGGAAAGTTACCAGTAAATGATAAACTTTGACTGGCCGTGTAGTACTACTTAGTCCGTGGATGAGCCCGGTATACTAGAGCAGTTAGTGAACTTGTTCAAGTTGTTTTGAAGTTAATCACTATCATGAATTGATTCTAACAATCCGAGTCTCCTTCTGGCACTGTTTCCAATATCCCTACTAGTACATAGTGACTGTTATCGAACCAGACGCTCAATGCCCTCCGGTACCTGACAGAATTTCAATCTAATGTGCTGGAAGATGAGCGTAGGACTCACCGTCCAGCCGTGCGTTCTTGCAGCCCTTTTGAATCCTTCCAATGCCTCCCCTGTGCTGTATGGCCTAAAACAACAGATAAAGCAACGAAAGAACGCGTAAATATTCAAGGAACTCACGTGTTCCAATTGACGCCAAGACGTGCAGGCCGTGGTTCTAAATTGGATATTGCAAGTTTGATTTGTAGCAATATCGCAGCGAGGCTAACGTGACAGGATGGAGTGATCTATGAAAGCAGAATACAGTGAACGAACCTATAACTGGGTAACCAACCTTATGGTAAAATTGTGAGCCCGTAAAACATTCGATATATCGGTGTAGGCTCACCATCGGACACCAGTAAATCCATGCAGATCGAACCTCCACCAGTAACGTGACCACCGCCTCCCTGTTGTACACGTCATCATATTGCGTAATACAAAATAGTATCAAATGCTCACGTGAATGAAGGGCAGCAATCGGGGCTTGATGATTCTGAAAAAGGGTGGTTGAATGGGGAACGTTGGCGGGAAGCGAACCTCGAAAAGCAGGGAAGGAATATTGCTACATCGAGTGCGAGTCAGTGAGTCGAAGCAATTGATAGAAAACCACACTGACTGCTGAACCATATCTTGGGCTATTGGTAAGGCTGAGTCAAACGAATGAAGTCTGACAAGGAAAATATATCAGTATTTGGTCCCCAAGACACAGAAACACACTCTATCATCCAGCAAAACAGATTGTCACCCATGAGTTCAGGGGGGATGTACCATCCCAACTCAGTCAGATTATGCTCTTTCTCCGCTTTCTCCTGGTCCTTCAGCATCGCTCTTAGCTCCTTTTGCAGCGCCAGCGCTGCACGCGGTGTGGAATCACTTGGAGGCGGCAAAACTTGATATGTCGTATTGTCACACCATTTTTCGCTGTGTTGCCAGTCGTCTGCAATCGAGCGTCGAACAGCTGCCCCCTGGCGTGAGTCACGTAGGGAAGCTGGTATCAATGTGCCGCTGAGAACACCCAAATCCTCCTCGTCAAATGGCTCCAATTTTGGTTGTTCAGCTTTTCTGGCTTCTAAGAGCCTCTGCAGCCGGCGGGATTCTTCTGGGATCATAATCTGTTTATTATGCATAGTTAGCGGTTGACTCGGGTCGAGTCGCACGTAGAGCGACATATCCACGTCTTCGGGAAGGTCGGCGATGGCTTGAGTTTCTGAAGGTGTATCGGTTTTGACTAAGAGATAGCGACTACAAAACAAGTGAAAATTAGACGAATCAAACCAGAGTAATAGAAGCATCGTGGCGAACCAAAGAATCCAATCAACCTGTTTAACTACATAATACGGGTTGGAATTCGTAAACTCTCTTGGGGCGTTTATAATCTGCGCCAACGCGACACAAGTGAGAGGTCTGATTTCAGAATTTGACCATTTCGACATCCCGACTTGGGCGTACTGCCCCATGGATACAGCACCATCCTTTGCAAAATATACACCTGAATGTATAGAAGAAGTTGTGTAATAGATTCAGACAAGACGACGAGGCTCACCATCTCCGTATGCACGCCCGTGAACAACTTGCTTGACTAAGAGACCTTGGCGCATTATCTACGTACAGCACGATTATTGGCTGACACAGTCGTAAGTAATTAGTTAGCGTACAGAATGCCTATAAGGGATCAGTAAAATGAGCTTGACTCTCGACCTTCTCTCACGTACCAGTTTCTTAACGGGCTTCCATGGAATCCCTGTAGCATAATATCAAAAACCCGACAAATGATTCAACATGGGATATATGCACATAGATCGCAGGATACCGCAGTGCGTTTACCTCCCTCTTTTGAACTTCTACCAAGGCGGTCTGATACCTCTGAAAACTAGATCACCAATGAAATCCTTTCGCGCTATATATATCCCTTACCGCTTCCTTGTCTGGTGCACCCACGCTGAATCGGAACTGTCGCCAGCCCGGGCCTGTACATTCCGCACGTAAGATACGCAGCCCAAATTCTGAGACACACGTACTAATATTGGAAATCACTTCGTCTTTATCTGAAATCTCCTCCAAGTACGCCGTGAATGAGGCGACACACCTGTTTAAACAAGCCTTCAAAACGGGATAGCTAAATTTATGACTTGCGATGACGAGACTTGCCAACGCAATATAGACCATGCCGCAGGTAAAATCTGTTCCCCCATGCTCCGGAGCTGCGGACGAACTTCATTCTGAGCCTTACGCTCCAGATGCTCCTTCATACTCGCAATCTGCACATCCGCATGAACACCTCATAAAACAAAACACCTCTGAGAGAATCCTGACCGGTGGGAGCGTCTCGATCATCTCCACGATTGCAACACGCATCTAATCATACGTTTGATTCAAACGGAAAGCGTAAAATATCGCATAGAGAGCTCTTACAAGTGCAAGAGATAACTTATCAAAATCGCACAAGCCATCGCTGTCCGCAGATACAGCCTCCCCTCCGCTATTGCTGTTGGTTGTGACGCCGGACATAGTAAGGCCATAATTGTAGTTAATATGTGGAAGAGGTTTGGGAGGAGGCACACGCAGCCCTAGACCGATGGGGAGGCTGTCAGACAGTTGGTTTTCCAGAGCGCTGACGTATGTTAGTGACACGAGGAGATCTACTACTTTAGGGTTATTGCATATTTCGTACTAGTATTTATGATAAGGAAAATGACTATGGAAACTGTGGGGGGCGGGGGGGTGCGAACCTCGATGGATAAACCTAAGTTGAGTGCGTAGTATTGATATATGCAGAGTTTGGAATCGCAGACGTAAGGTTTCAAAGCTTCGAAATTTGCCCTTATCTTAGTGTGGCAAACAAGACAGTAACGGGTGCAGAGCTGAGTGTATGTTGCTCAAAATATCAATATCCACGAAGTTTCGGATACTGAACGAACGAACCGTCAAGCGCCGAATAAGGTACGAGTATGCGAAAAGAGGTAAATTGAGCTCGCCAGCAAGATATTTTTCAAGAGGATCCTGCGGGAGGGAATACGTCCGCTGCAATAAAGCCTCTTCGTCATCTGCTGCGCGAATATCCTACATTAGGACAGGAGAGGTGTATATAAGGACATGGCAGCACACAAAAAAGGAGACATCGTGAACCTTTTCATGAGGGCCATACAATTCTTCAGGTTTCTGTTGATACTGCGTTGATTCAGCATGCAGAATCTCTGCCCCGGCCCAGCCGATCCGAAATTTCAGCCGTAATTGCAAAATGGAAACAAAATGCGAAAGAACAGATTCGAGGCTGGAACTTAAGCTGATCTTTTCAAAGCCCCCTGAGTCGTCGTTGACAGGTAGTGGTGCGGTGGACGGATCATCGAGCTCGCGGCCTGCCTCGGTAAACGGCGCGGATAGGTCGGCTTTGTCTTCGGGGCGCGCGAGACCAAAGTTGCGCACGTTCTCGAGCACGACTTCTTTGCTGGGTTTGTAGCTTGGAGAAACACCGACGTGAAACTTGAGTTGTGTCGTGCTTCCAGACATGTATGAACCGTCGTTATTCAAGATGGGGTACGATCCATGAATCCCAGAGATAAAGAGGACAAGGTTGTTGCAAGACATGAGCAGTCGACGATCCCATGCAACGAGCGCGCGGGGAGGTATGGAGAGACTGAGAACAGGACTCGAAATGGACAAGACGATCTCGTTGTCATTCAATCTTGTAAGGCCAGGTTTGTACCCGGCATCGATACTTTCGTGGAAATGCCTGTAACACATTAGCGAGGGGCACGACTACAAACGATGAAGGCCAACTCTTTCAAAACTGCAAACTGGTGACTCAAGTTTTCTGTTCCAACAGACTCAAACCCGTAGTCAATATAATCCTCATAATTGGACAGATCGTCACTGTCTGCTTCATCTTCGTGCTGGCCCTCTCTCACGTAGGTGTTATTCTGGGGCACATATTTGCCTTGCGAAAACGAGGCAGATAAGGAGGCCAGTAAACTGATGACGGTGTTGATGAGGGGTTTGGGGGATAATGTAGACGTGTTTTCGATAACTTCAAGAATGTGCGGCGGTAATTCTGCATCCTGCGCAAAGGAAAAATAAGTATGGTCTCGCGGATACGAAGTGGTATCGTCTATAAGAAGGATCAATGAAATGAAAGGTTTTTCGGCGCGAATAATCTTAAGCTCTATGGATCCTTCTTCATCACCGGCCCTCAAAGCTGCAACAAAGAGGTCAGTCGGTGCAAACCCACCAGACTACAGCAGAGACGCGCATTTCACTTGAAGGCCATGGACTTCGATAGGGGTTTCAACACATTCTAAGGAAAGATCTTGAAGATCTGCTATAAACCTTTTTCTCCCCTTCAGATGTGTGTTTCGCTCCTTCCGTTTGAATGGTGACTTTGCTTGTGTACGCTCGGATGCAGAGATTGGCAAACTCCATTCGTCAATATTCATCATATCTGCATCGAAATGCATCGTACTTTCCCTGAATACTTGCTATACACAGGGTCAGGGTCTCGACGAAGGTGTAAGCAATAGTGCAAACCTTTGGAGGTTGCGGCTTGCCACCACCCTCGTTCGACGTCTTTGGTCTTTTCGCGAGTTGTGCATGACTATCTGCTTCTGAGTCTGATGATATATAGATGACCTCTTTTTCTTTTCTAGGGACTTGACGGGTAGTAGCTCTTCTTCTGGGAGCCATTCAAGTTGATTCACCCAGTTTTTAAGTATGTGGCGGTTGTTTTCGCGTTACACTTGTTTACTAAATAATTATATTACGTACTCAAGTACCAGGGTACGGGGCGGCACGGGGAGGACTTCACAGTCGATTGTTACGACTCGGCTAAGTAGCTTAATCGATGCGGAACCTGCTGCAAATGGTAAGTCACCATCCAAG
Organism: Ramaria rubella; assembly: GCA_015039355.1. NCBI lineage: Eukaryota > Fungi > Basidiomycota > Agaricomycetes > Gomphales > Gomphaceae > Ramaria > Ramaria rubella. Next base: position 23,245 of record MU134456.1, read on the forward strand.
TCTCCTGATAGTCCTTAATTGTGAATTATTAAGGTTCATTATTTATCCTATGTGACTATAGTGCCGCTACCCACTTCTCGACAAAGTCGGCAGCAGGGAGACTTCGAAGTGTATCTCCTCCCCCCAGAATGCCAATAATGCCATGAAACATTGTAAATAGACTCTAATACATATTAACAATAAGAAAAGTAACATCTGGTTGGGCCTTTGATGGTTTGAATTTTCTTGACCTGAAATTTTGACCCTCTTGGTGAGAATAGCCAAGAAAAATCGGAAAAAAATACCAAAAAATACCAGAGCCTCTAAAAGATCTTTTACAAGTATCTATGTAGTTTTTTATTGATTCCTTGTCTATAACCAACCCTATCTAGATATTATCATATGACAATTCCCTGGCCCCAGATCACTTTTGTACTTTGGACTTCCTGACAGTGCAGTTGACAAATTCCTCTTTTCAGACAAATCCTTCCTGTAAATAGCATGAATTATGTCAGAAAGGTAACTATATATGTTTGCATCCGATAACACTTGTGAAAGAATTGCCTGATGATAACATTGAGACGGTGATGTCACACTTGTCCAGGCAAATTGGCACCTCGCATTGAGCAGTTGCAAACATACCATCTTCTGCAAGCTCCGAGAATTCTGAAGGCAAATAAGGGGCAACTTGAATTTACATTTCGGACACATACCACACTTTGCAAAACCACACTCCAGCTCAATGATTAAACTCACAATATGGTTTTGGCAGAAATATATAGCTTTCTCTGCTTGTGCACCTAGGTAGCAGCTCAAGACAGAAACTGCTTTGGTATCTTATGTAAAGCCAGTCTAAGCTCCGAGAATTTCACTATGACCGAACTCAAATCCCTTCAAAATTTGACCCCCTTAGGTAAGCTTACATAATAAGTCCCAAATTGCGAGTTCACAGTCGATTGTTACCACTTGGCATACCGGCCAAGGGCTTGATCTTATCAACTCGCTACTGTTCTAAGTCCCCCAGCTACTCTTTATATATATCTGTTAGTGGCATGTCCAGGCTAGTCCCGACTCCTTCCTCATTTCAATGTAACACTATCAAGTGATAAAAAGGAAAATTTTAACTTCAACAAAACAAAACAGATTTAGTCAGAGTTTGAAAAGTCTTTTAGCGGTAAGTCACCACATTATTTAAGTCTTTACCGATTGGGGGGGTTTTCAGCCCAAAGTTTTTATCACTGGCATCCTGCTGGATGTAGACTGTTCAATGCTCAAGTGACTCGTTGAGCAGAGTGGTACAAGTGAACACAAGTGCTGAGTCAGAACTTTTGCCTGTACACCATTACACTGAACTTATCTCTCAAAACCAGGGTGAGAGAGTCAAAGCTCGGGGACCTTGCCTATATAAGTTTTTGACCCAAATTGTGTTCCTTGCGCACTGACTCCCCCATGTTTACATGTTTACAGCTCATCATCTCATCCAGTACATTAAGCAGTTCAATCGGAACGGCACTCACACAACCATTTTCCAAACACCATTATGTCTACCACCTCCATGTCATGTTCCTACATCGTACCCTCCTATCCACGAAATATCTCTAGTTTGTACCGTTTCTTTGAGTGTAGGTGCCCCGGCATTTCTTCTAGGGTCGCTTGGAGCCATAGGTCTGTGACAGTACAAGAATACCAGCAGTACTCCGGGGGATTGTAGCCAAGCCTCGTCTGGACCGTTGTGAATTACCCGCACGCTCGGGATTTGGCCATGGCCACTGACCACGGTCAAGGCCACGGTCGTAGACCATTAGGGTCCATAGATTTACTAAGCTTTTGTAATCTGTGAGGGTCCATAAGAATCGTCATGTGGGTGACACAAACACGTCCACATTGGTACATTGCTGACTTAGAGAATGTCATTCCAACACCGCCACCCAGTCTTTTCTGTTGGATTTCTAAGCCGACGCAGTCCCGCCACAGTGCTCAGTCGATTGGTACAGTTCGGCTAGGTAGACGCACTGTGCCTTGCTGACGCACCCACGCTGAAAAATTCAGCTCCCCAACCACCTCAAGCCACCACATGCTGACCCCAAACATGCCAAGCTGCTCGAGCTGCTCTTACTTTGACTTTGATGTAAGTGAAATTATGCTTCTGCTGACTCGTCCAGCTGACAAATTCAAATTCAGCTCAAAGTTTTGAACTGGCACTGGGGGCATGAGCAGATTTTTAGTGTAAAAAATGTGATAAAAATGCTTTTTCCTTACAGATTATTCATTCACTGTTCTGGTTGAAAAATCTCCCAAAAATGCTGCTTTTTTATCAAGTTTTTGGACCTGAAAATCTGATACATATTTCACAATTATAGGCATGGGAAATGGATGTAAAATGTGAGAAATAATGAATTTACTTGTTGATTTCATGCCACAAAAATGTAAGGACAATCTTGGTTTTCATTGACATTTTCAACAGAAAAGAACCAAAATTTATCCAAGATTTCATAGTAGAAAAAAGGTGAGAAAATTAGTAAAATATATGAGATTTTCATGAGATTTTTCAAAACTATTAGCCAATGGATAATCCAACATTTTTCTTTAGTTTTTGCTAGGAAAAACCTGATGGATAAATGTTTATCCCTTGGATAATCATTCACCCATAGGCAATATATAACAAGTTTTCTGAACTGAAAAGGCAATGAAAAAGTCCATGGATAAGAGTTTATCCCTTGGATAATCATTCTGCCATAGGCAGAACATTTACCCCATATGAAAGAATGATTATCCAAGGGATAAACTCTTATCCATTAACTTTTTCATGACCTTTTCGGTTCAGAAAACTTGTTATATATTGCCTATGGGTGAATGATTATCCAAGGGATAAACATTTATCTATCAGGTTTTTCCTAGCAAAAAACTAAAGAAAAAGGTTGGATTATTCATTGGCTAATAGTTTTGAAAAATCTCATGAAAATCTCATATATTTTACTAATTTTCTCACCTTTTTTCTACTATGAAATCTTGGATAAATTTTGGTTCTTTTCTGTTGAAAATGTCAATGAAAACCAAGATTGTCCTTACATTTTTGTGGCATGAAATCAACAAGTAAATTCATTATTTCTCACATTTTACATCCATTTCCCATGCCTATAAATGAAATATGTACCAGATTTTCAGGTCCAAAAACTTGATAAAAAAGCAGCATTTTTGGGAGATTTTTCAACCAGAACAGTGAATGAATAACCTGTAAGGAAAAAGCATTTTTATCACATTTTTTACACTAAAAATCTGCTCATGCCCCCAGTGTGGTGTGAGGGATGTCACAGGAGTCGTAAATTGGTGAGCTCTAACAAGTTTTTTGGGGCCATTTGAGTCGAACTACTGTACCTAAAAATATAGCAGTATATGTTTACGGTAAGCCTCTGTGCTGAAACATTTTCTGCAGTGCTGACACTGTTCAAATAGATTGGTACACTCAAATTTGGTGACTCTGGTCATTGGATCATCTGCATGCTGCATCACATGCCGGTAAACCAGTGAGGGTGGTGGTGGACTTGGGGATGCAGAGAAGTGTAATGCTCTGAATGGCTGAGATGATGGACCCCCGACTGCATTAGGTGACCTTACGGAGGTGGTACTGGAGGTCGGAAAGAAGAAATTGAATGGCTTGTCGGTTATCCTAGGTGCCATGCTCATTTTGTAAGCATTGACAGATGCAGTGGAAGGAGTTGAGTCTAGTGTGTGCGCCGGCACATCACCAATCACGCGCTGGGAGCGCTTGACTGGCGAGAGGGAGGGAACTGAATAATTGATCAGCTTAAGACACTGTATGTAGAAACAATGCGTACGGTGTTTAGGCTTGCTAAAGGGTGTCATCCGAGCATATGATGTCCTACGGAGTTTGGTGACCGTGGATGTCACCTTCTGAATAGACATATTCTGAGCTGAAGCAGGTGGGAAGAAAGGTAAAATTTGATGCACTTATGACCAGGCATGTTCATGAGCCTGAACAATGCGAATGTCAAAATACACACCGTGTCTCTGGCCAGCCCACTGGGGATCCAGAAAGTCCCTAGTCAAGGTGGTTTCGACTCGTTTTAGGTCCCAGTTGACTGGCATTATAATTAACAGACCTTTTTGATGAATTGCAATGTGAGGAAACTTACTTTGGTGGCCACATCTCAGACAGGTAGACATTGTGTAGTATTCTCAGGAAGCATGAACCGTGAGAATACAAGAATTGTCTTGCTGTTTGTTCTTAGATACTAAGAGGCAAAAGCAATACAATATGACATTATGGGTTTCCAGATATTTTTTGAGGTTGAGAGTGATGATTTTCGCATTGGTGAGATGGGCAACTGGACTGAAGAACACGAAATGTCATAGGACGAATGATATAGTAAATGAGGAAATCTTACTAGGTCATCTTGGTAGCGCCATAGCCTGGGATCACAATAGTGATGTTTGGTGAATGGTCTGCTTGCTCATGCACAGGCTTGATAAGAGCTTCTTTTTCAGGAGTCAGGGGTTTCAAATAAAAGGCCACCATCTACTAGTAGTGTGATGTTGAAATATCTAACAATGTACTTTCACTCTTTATATCAATACATGTTGGCTCACGCGATGAAACAGCATATTGACAAGACCATCAGGTGGTCTTGGTATGACGTTCACATGAGCACTGAATATTGAATGACAAGTGGTATTTTTCATAACCAGGGAGTTTGTGGAGTAATGGTATACTACATATATTCCATAGAGAATCAAGAGAGCGAATCTACAAAAAAAAATTAAGGAACTTACGCATAAAAGACATGCCAATTTGATCGCACCTGTGATTGGACAGTCGTGACCTGTCCCTGCACATGCACGTAAGCTCTTTGGGGCTAAATGAACTCTGAAACTGCCGCATATTTAACTGTGTAGACCTTTCGTCATGTAACCAGTGGCCTAGAGTGGAGTAATAACATACTAAGAATATTTGACCTATTTGACAATAAAAAATAAGTTAGATGCTTGCAGTGCTATCCCCGAGTCTGGATGGTTCTAACAGCATTGCAGCGGCAAGCTGTTAAGGATGCTCAGCAACTCTTGTTAGACTCTGGGCTTGACATCCCTCTTGATCAATCTCCAGATGAAGTTTTAAACTCTCTGTGTGCTGTTCAAATGGTGTCCCCAAGCCCTCTCAAATGTCTAATATCCATTCCAAACCTTCAGTATGAGGCTCCCAAAGCAATCTTGCTCACCAATGAGCAGATTATGCCCCGGTGTCGGTTTACTTTCGGAAATGAATCCAAAAGACAGTGGGTAGCAGTGTCGTCGTTGCACGGCTACTTACACTGGTGTTTGGCTCAGTGCGCTTTGCTATCAGCAGCAACAAAGGTAGAACAAAGATGAAGATGAAGATGTAGCAGTGACGAAGATGAAGACGTAGCAGTGACGAAGATAAAGACGTAGCAGTGACGAAGATGATGATGTAATATGCTGATGTAAGCGTAGACGAGATACAACAGCAAATGTCATGTGATTGACAAAGCTGGCCTTGACGTAGACATAGAAGTAGTAGTAGACTTAGAAGACTTGGATTTGAGACTTAGACGAATGAATCCAACTGAAAGAGGTGAATTGGGGTACACTAAGGCGAAACAGGCCTTATATACATGAGCAGAACAACAAATGATGCAAGTATGCCATACAATGATGTTGCCGACAGCAGACAGGAGATATGACTAACGGCGAGAGGCAGGAAACCAAAATAGGAAGGTGGTTTGTAAGGAAATGAAAAATGAGTCAGGTGGTTGAAGAAATGAAGGGAAATGTGGCAGCGAATTTGAAATAGAAGCCAGAATTAGAATAGAAGTGAGTCACAGACAATAGACCATGTGGAACAATTGGAAATAGAAGTACAGCCAAGAAGTGAGTGAGTCAGGTGATGAAAAATGAGTCATAGCCGTCCAATAGGATTCCAGTTGCTTGTCAAATATCTCCGAAGATGAGTAAGTGAGTCATGTGACTTGATGACGACTCAGAAACATGTGAACCAATCACGACACTTGGATACGAATTTCCTCCAGAGAGGGAACGAAGACGAGTCCTGCTTGACGAAGTCCTTAGGCACATAACCATAGCAAATCTCTGTTCCTGGTCCGTGCTCTTTGATGTACCAGTTATTCCTGAGGACAATATTCCTGAGGACGATACAATGCCAACCATTCACTGGTTCGAAGTTTGGGTCAAAACCGATGATGTAGAAGGGAGCGTGGAAGGTTTGATCGAATACCCATATGCAATCGTGAATGTGATAAGGAGGATATGAGGGGAATACTCAGAATGGACCTTCAGGAGATTCGACATATAGAGGATAGTACCGACGATGTGCGACTTGTGGAGGAGGACTGGACAAATGAACATCAAGGGGAGAACGTTGACTAGGAAGTTCAATGCGTGGTCCAACATGTATGTCTGGCTTGGCAGTCATCTGAAACGAATCATGGGATGTGGTGGCGGCAATGCTGGATGGCATATTGGAAATAGAATCGATGAAAAATAGAATGAGTGTGGAGATGATGTGTCTGGCAGACTGGAGGTAGCACAGCAGATGATGGTCTGGCGAAAGCTGATGATGATAGGTGCATGTGCAGTGAGCGTCTTTTGTAGTGTAGTAGGCGCTGTCGAGTATCATGCTTGTCACCGGGAGTTCAAGTTGACACGCAAATCAGTAGTTCATGCTATTATTGACCACCCCTTTGAAGCCATCATTGAGTACCCCAAGACCGGGAGCTCACATGGAGTTGCAATTGCCCACATTTTTGCAATCAATCCATCACAGTATATACATCCCAAAGATAATCTGCAGTACTCACTTGGAGATAGTAAAGGCAGCCACAAAAATATTGGCTGCTACTTACTAAAGTCCAGTTCACGCCCCAGGGAGCCAGTGCCATGCTATCAGACAAAGGTCAGCTGTGAGTTGTTCATCTCAATTTTTATCACCTCGTTTTAATTGTTCTGTTACAAAACACAGGTCGGTCAATCAAGGTTTGCATGTTTGTTGGTGCCGAGTCAAATCCCAGTTGCAACTTGACCCAGACAAGCCCCCCAAAGAGTGCAGGATTCTCACTGATGCGCACTGTGAGGTCTTTCTGAAGACTCTTGCGTTTTTTGTTACAGTGGCATCAAAGAGATGCCATGCAGCAGAACCTAGATTTTGGGATGAACATGAAGACCATGATGAGCATGAGTCAATCATTGACGAACTCAGCCCCCCATTTGATATACATGCATGGCTTTATCCCATATGTGATGGGAGGATCCAGTTGCATATTGGCAGCCATGGAAAGCCATATACAAAGTTAGTAAAAGACAATTATTCCTCAAACATATAATTATACAACTCACAGATGCGAGCATTGGTGCAAAGGTCACAAAGGACACCTAATTATCACCAAACTAGATGAATATGACATAAAGTACTTCACCACCCTCCTTGAAAATGATACCTGCTACACTCAAATGGTAGAGTTAGATGCCAAAGTGGCTGGATATCGCCCATTGCATAGCTGTGGATATGTAGCTGCACACAGAGAGCAAAAACAACTGTGTCATAAGTTCACTCTGCTTGGCTTGGTTGTATTGATTGATGACTAAAGATGTGTTTTCAGCACATTGGCACAGAACCAACAATGGGAGGCTGGAATGGGGAATTTTGGAGCCCCAAAAAGTGTGTCAGACCCAGTTTGAAATATATGTACCGAATGACTTGCCGTCATGCCCTCAAATCATCATTGTGTCTTGAAGTCCACACTCGCACATAGACCCTTGGCCGACAAAAACCCCATTGACCATAATAGAAATCTTTAACTCATTTCTTTGAGGCCTGAACTGGCGGCTTGTGGATGCTACGCCTTGATGGCTTTCTCTGGATTTAGCTTTTATGGCCACCCTTCGAAATTGGCTTCTTTGGACTGGACTCCAGGACCCTTTGCTTTCAGCACTTCACCCATCATTAGGAAACATGGATCACACGGCCCACCTCATTGACCTAATGCAGGCTGAATACTTTCCGAATGGGTCTGGGTTAAAAGGTCAGCTTGGAGTACCTTCCAAACATAGACTTGAATCTAAAATCTCACCTACTCTGCATACAGGTGCAAAGGAATTATGTCAACAGCATAAACTGCTTCCACCGTCTGAGCAATACGTACATGCAGTAGAAACAGTTACACTCCCTGGGCTGGACCCATTCACAATCATCATATGCATGCTTCCATCTATGAGTGGTTTTCTCATGACCACGAAATGTCCCACCATAGACACTTCATTCAAACACGCAGATGGATTTGAGGAGTTTGAGATTGAGGCTTGGTTTCCTGATGACATGAGATGTGAGTAACCAATGCCTTTTCTCTCTTGGATGCTACTTACCTATTTTGTAATGAAGCAATTGTCTGCACACATGTTTTCATGACCTCAGGATCGGCTCCCGCCCATCTCGCAATGTTCAAGCTTGTGTTCAAAATAGCAGAGGACGATACTGGGGTGGCTGTCAAGTTTAAGCACATCCACAGCTCAGGTTACGAGGTAATGGTTGCTGATGTGCACAAAGGGCAGGCCCTAGGTAAGTCTGAAACCTGTTTTGGATAACACTTCTGGGAGAACTTACAGAGTGTTTCAAGGGGTTGGTCAACTTTGTGTTCATCTTTTGCAGAATTTGGTCCACAGGTGCAAGTACGCATGCATGTGCGTGCTGAGTGCCCTGTCACCATATGAACACCTCACACACTTTTATCATTTGTGCGTCAATCATTTTCAGCATGGAATTCACAAGTTAGGCAACCACATTATGGATGAAGTACGTACCGCAATGCATAGCTTGTCTTTGTCATCCCCTGTACTGGATCTTGAAGAGATCAACAATCTCATTTGACACAGTGGTTCCAAATCAGCAGGTGAGCATGATATATCTTTGGCAAAGTTTTTAGTGCTTGAGCAACTTATTATTAGCATGGATGAACGACAAAGAAGTTGGTTCACCTTTCGTCATCCCCACGATCTACCAGCCTGCCAGCAAGATACCACTAGAAGTGTGGCAAGCAGCGCCCTCGACACCCAATGGAAACAAACAAGCGCATCGTAACGTAAATAGGGATGGAACAGGGCTTACCCTGCTGGCTGCCATAATGCGTGGCTTACAGTATGATGTACATGCTGTGAGAAGTGTTGGCTTGATGTGTGAGGCTGGAATTCATCAATGAGACCAACAACCAACATAATTCAGGCGTGCGGGACATTCGGTGCTTCGTAGCAGTAAGTCTCATAGCAAACCTTGGCACGAATTCCTTATGTTCAACAACCTCACACAAGTGCGTGTACAAAAGCGCAAACTTGCTTCAATTGAGAAACGCACAGGCAGTTGGATGTAATCAACAAGGCCATTGTTGTGGCCAGCTCCCTGCGAACTCCTGGGAGGCCAAAGGGCAGCTCGAGAGCAACAAAAACTGCAGCTGCGGCTCTTCTGACGTTACAAAAACTAGATGTATGTTGATGTGATCTTGAGTTTGAGGCCAAGGGGTTGCAAGATCAAAGCTCAGGGGGCATCACCACCCATGACTTTCCTTCCTTGCTTCCCTCTGCAGAACTCCTCATGTCGTCTGCTGAGGTTTTGTCTGTTTGGCTACCAACCCATGAAGTAAGTTCATTCAAAGTTGTTGATTACAAGAGTTTATTCACATGTGAGATGATATCTACTACTCAGGATGAAGGATCACTACCTCCCTCCTGGACCTACTCTTGGGTCCCAGATGTACTTGATCATTCAAGCACACCAAATCTGCACTCACTCGCATCCCAACCACCCTCATCCACTTCCACAATGCGCGGTGGCCTGTTGACGGTGGATTCAAAAGCAGGACTCAATGATATGGTATGGTCTGGGTATTATAATTAGAATGCTCTGAAAAAATATGAGGGAATAGACTTACTTTGCATGCTCACATGATCCAACAGATTCAAAACTCACTCACCAGCACCTGCTGATCTTGACCTTTACTTAGCACTGGGAATGTGCGGCCAGAGCATGATATTTTGATGTGTTTGGGGTCTGAGTATGGTGGCTTGAGGTGGTTGAGCACTGAACTTTTCTGCGCGGGTGCATCAGCAAGGCACTAGGCATCAAGCTTGCCGAACCATACCAATCAACTATGAACTCATCCCACCAGGATTCCAAGCCGAGCTTAAGTCTAAGTCTAGGTTGAAGCTTAAGTTTATTGTTCTCATTCAGCCATAGTAGTAAACACCATAAAGACCTCAAACTAGTAGATAGTCGCCTCAGTTGTTTATTGACAACTGAAGTGTATGTCTCTTTTCATTTCATAACAATTGTCACCACTGTAGTTATATGTCAATGATGTGATAAGAACACTTCAATTGTTTTTTGATAACAACTGAAGCTTATATTTGTTTAGTGTATAAATCCTACATTTTCTGCCTCATTTACTTCTCCCATCTCCCAATCCTTTTATGCTTTAAATATGAACACTTATCCTCAACCTCTCGTGTACCGCTACGTGAATTGAGAAGTGAATGCCGGCTGGCAGGCACTGGGGGGGTTTGGAGAACTTTGAATGTTTTGTGAAATTGACATGTTTTTTGAGATGTCGAAGTAAGCCGATAAATGTAGTGATGGTGTCGAAGCCATGATCAGATTATCTGCGCATCGTATGAATAGACCATCTAGTGTATCCATCGTGAGCAACGTGTCGCTAGCAGACGCAGTGTACGCTGACCACTGTGGGTGTTGGTGGTGCTAGCTTACATCAGGCCGTGGCCGATTGACCGTGGCCAGCGACCACGGCCACACCCCCGGAGTGCCGGTATTAGTGGGACCGTTGTCGATGTGATCGGGGCACTTGCCGATATGCCGAACGGTAACAATCGACTTATTTGGGCTCCTTTCGGTGAGCCCTTCCATTCCCGATGGGTCCGGAAACCTCGGCACGACCTGGTGGCCTGGAAGATCTTTGTCGAGAAGTGGGTAGTGGCACCGTACCACTTATTATGGATCAACGACGGCAATGGTGTGTTGAAAACTGCTCTACAGGTAGGTTGCAAAGCACACGTCACAAAACTCATCAGCACCGCTTCTAAAACATAGAACATATGGACTTTCGTTAGTGCTGGTTTACTTGCTTTTAATATCATGTCCTGAATCCAATTGTTCAGTTTACTGGCGCACTGACTTTGGCGTTGGTCCTTTGTTCGCTCCTGTAGTGGGATCTCATCATGCTGTCGACGCGCTTAGCTTTGGCAGTGGTCAGTCGATCGTTATGACTCGGCATGACGGCACAGGGCATGATCTTATCAACGATGGACCGGACGCCTATCTGCTATGGCCCCCCAGGCTCTCTCAATTGTCGCTCACTATGGAATATCTAAGGTAAATTCAAATAATTGTACCGCTATATATTTTAACTAACGAATATTTCAACGTTCCTGCATGTGTGCACGTCTGATCCCACCAAACGAAACGTTCCGCTGTTTGTCAGGTTGCGGAGCAACGGAAGCATAGGATGACTGTCCCATGAACCGCTCATAATAGTCTGCAACATGAGTGGCTGGCGCCATTATAGGCGGCTGGTATGGTACAGGTCCAACAACACTTGGTAGCTGGTACCAGTCTCCCCCTTGAGGTACGACCGGGTGGGTGGATGGTAGAGGGATGAGCGAGTGTGAGGGTGGGGGGGGGTGAGATTGGAGTTTGGGAGCTATAGTAGGGATGCGGCAATGTCGAGGCAAGGGGGCTGCGTGAATGTACACTAGAGAGCGTGGTAATATTTCGATTTCTATAATCTAGCATTTGACGGTCAAATATTTCCGCTGGTTCTTTGAGGTCTGGAGTAGACACTGTGCCAGAACTTTGATTTTGGAGCCCCTTGAAGGTCGTGTGAAGCTCTTGCAGTTGTGCATCAGTTTTGTGTAATTGCTGGCGAGCATTGGACGTCGTGGTAAGGGTCGCAGCCCGACTTGTTTTTTATCCCTAGTATCGCCGTCCTCGTCTGTGGCGTCAGGGTTGATTTCTGGACCAAACGATTCCAGTACATCACAAAATTCAGGTTCATCTCGCAATGACTCGGAAAAACTTGAGTTCTGTGACCGTTGTTTTGCGGCATACCTTTTAGAAGAGTTCAAAACGCACACTTGTCGTGGCTAATCTACTCTCAATATTTGTTTGGTACTTAACAATCCAATAGTAGTTTACATTTTGCCTTAGGAGTAGTCGGGGGACAGCACTGTGAAAGAGTTCTCCTTTGGGTTGATAAGATCAAGCTGTTTGCCGTCATGCCGAGTCATAACGATCGACTGTGAACTCTAGCTTCGGTCCGGTCGGTCATCAACTTTGTCAAACACCTGACACATCTTGACACCAACGTGGAACCATCCGAATTCATCGATTCCAAGCTCGGTGGTTTGACCCAGGTATGACAGCTGGTCCCGCAATGCCCTCACCTCCTGGGACACCTTCGTCCTTAATGTAACGAAGGACAACCACAGGGATGAGGCTAACAACCTGGCCCATGGTACTGGCTAGAATAATATTTATTGAAGCATTTGTCAGGTGCAGTCCAGAAACATGCTATTCAAGCACGCGATGTAGAACGGCAAACTGCTTACAACCTCAAGCGCACACTGGAGAAAGGAAAGGGTGTCGAGCAAGCATCTAAAAAGATGCGCGTTTCATGCTGGCCTTGGAGAGCTTCAATCACGGCCAGGGCTCAGACCTTGCGTAACTGCACAGTTCGTTCACAGAATTCAACTGAAATCCGCAATTGTAGTGTATTATTATTCATAACATACCTTCGTTGCTTACTCAAGCGTAATGAAGCAGTAGTAACAACTAATGCTTATTCAACGTAACGTTATTTCTAACCAGCGAGGAAAGTCGTTCGGAGCCCCGTAGATAATAGATTGGATCGGGGCCTAGCCGAGTCGTAACAATCGACTGATACCTGCACAGGGAGGCACGGGCAGAAAGCACGACGACTTACATATAGAAGTAGATGTAGGGTGAAGCAGTGAACCAAATGCGCGGTATATAGTGTGTAAACATAGTTCGTGCTTCAATGAAATTCCAAAATCCCTACTTACATAACTTAGTAACTTACAGCCCTAAAACTTACTGACAGGGTCGAAAGAAGGGGGTTTCTCTGCCAAGTGCACGCCAAGTGCACTTGCGTCCATAACCTGCTAAGTATAACCTGGCGACTCGGAACATTCGGTTTCTCCCTGTTTCTCCACTGTCTCAACTGAGGTGCTGTTACCTATCGCCGTATTAATTCTGTTCGTTGCTATAAGCAACGGCGGGGATGTGAGGGCACTGGTGCTCGACATCAGACACGTGACCAAGGCCCAAGGGTCATACCGGGGTTCTGCGGACCACTATATAAGCTGCAGGCTCACGATGTGTTTCTTCAGGTTGAACCCACGAGCCCGGAGCTCCTCAATTACTTACGCTACTCGACCTTTCTCTTCAATAGTCGCACTCAAGACACCAACACTACACTCAAGACCCTTGTCACTATTAACATGGTTGCCTTCTCTTACCTCGTTTCTACTGGACTCTTTGTGGCCGCATCTGTGAACGCTGTGCCGATGTTGCAGAAGCGTATCGCGCAGACCATCGCGGACTCGACCACCGCCTGGGTCGCAGCTTGCGTATGTTTCGCCCATTCACATGGCGTATCCCACTGACTTCGTTCGTACTGCAGCAAAAGGCTGGTGGTGCAGACCAGTGCAACACTATCTCCCAAACGGCATTCCAGACGCTCCTTGCCGCCGGTGGCAATTGCGATCAACAGAACGCCGCCGACCAGATGGTCTCACTCGCGAAGACGCTCAACAACGACCCTGACATGATCTCGCTCGCTCAGATCTTCAGTCAGCAGCCCCGCAATGCGCCCGACAGCCTCCAGGTCCCGTATTGCCAAACCGCGCCGCAGAACTCGGAGCTCAATGGCTTCTTCCACTGCCAGGTATGACCTTGCGACTTTAAATGAATGTTGGCTTATCAGTGGTTTAGTTCCAGGGAACTGTGGCGAGTGGCAAATTCAGCGGGGACCAGACAGGCAACTTGCCCCTTGGCGTGTCGGCGGTGAACCCTCCTGGGTCGTGTCCCGCGTCCACGACCCCTGTACCCGACGGCGAGCAACTGCAGTCACTTGTCACCTCTCCTGGCACACCCAATGGCGGCGGCAGTGGAAGGTACAGAAAAATGTTTCATGTTGCTCTGTTGCGCCGTGGGCTCATCTCGTCTCTGCAGTACTGGCGCTGCGGCGGCATCGGCTTCGAACGCAACCGCGGCTGCGGGTGCCTCGGCCGCTGGAAATGCCACTGCTACGGATGATGCCACTGCTACAGACGATGCCACCGCTGCTGTGGCGAACAACAGCACCGCCCCAAGTGATGATGATGCGGCTGCGGCTACTTCAACTGCGGCTGCGTCAGCCACGTCTGCACCTGCCGCAGCTCCCGCTGGCGCCCAGTCCTTCACCCTTTGTACGTTGCTGTGCTTCGCTCAGCCCCTTCTCTTCTTCGCAATCACTAACACTCCTCGACAGCAAACGGCCAAGAAGCACAGAAGCTGAATGCCCAGTTTGCCACCGCCAAGGTCGGTGACTCCTGCACAACCGGCGCCCAGGCTTGTGTCAATGGCGGTTTCTCGCAGGTGTGTACATATAATTCCGGTCATGTCGGCTTGTCTCGGTACTAATAGCGGTGTTTGTGCAGTGCGTGGGCGGTACGCTTTCTACGCCGACCCCCTGTGCGGGTGGAACCTCGTGCTTTGCGCTCCCACTCGTGAACTCTGCGGGGACCAGTGTGACTTGCGATACTGCAGCAGATGCGGCTACCAGGTGAGCGCCTAACTCAAACGTGGCCCGGAAGTGCGCTGACATGGTGGCGCGATAGGATTGCCGCGACGGGCGCGACAGGCGGTGTTACTGGCGCATCAAGTTGAACCTAGGATGTAGGTTTATTATTGTTATTGAGTTTTTGGGTCTGTGCCCCCGCGAGCTCGGGGTGCACGTATGTATGCAGGATGCTCTATTTATAGGATTGGATCGTTCCGTCATGTAGCGTTAAGTACGTCTAAACATTGGCTCTTTTGAAAAGATTTCTGCGCTTGCAGGAAGGAGTTTCTTCATATGATGGATGTTTCTGCTGCCGTGCTGCTGAGAGATGCGCCCATCTCGTTAAGTACGTATGAGTTGGATCTTAGACTCTGATGCTGTGCGTGAACGCGTGAACTGTCACCTGCTGAGAGCTTTTGGGGTACGGAAACAAGGTCAGACCGTAGGAAGAGTTCGACATCCAGAAATACCCATGTTCATGTAAGTCTTGGTATAAATCGAAGTAAAATTGACTTCTTTGAAGTTCCAAACATCCCCACAATTACCTCAGGCTTGTTAGAGTACGTGCCTGCGACTGATATTGAAGGATTGTGAATTATAAGATGTTCGTGGAAATTGAACATCATTAGAATGCTAGATGCACTTATGGGTTGAACGACATGCATCAGCGTGGACTGAAGAATTGCTGAAGAGCACCCATCTTCCCAAGTCTAATTTCCCAAGCACTTCTATAGTGTGTGAGTGTAGAGTCTGCATGTATTGCGATGAACGTGACGACACCCACTTGCAATAGACTGTTGTTCAGAAGTTCTCTCGCCCGATGGTTTCGTGCAATACCACGGCCCAGGATTATGACAATGAGACGCGATTAGAGAAAATAGTGTTGCCTCCGCGGGGAACCTGGGGAGTCAGACTTACAGCAATCCTTTACTATGTAACGGTTTGTGAAAGAGTACCGTAAAAATAAAATTAATCCATCGTCACACTGACGAAAGACCGGTGTACCTGTTCTTCCTGTAATGATTTTTTCTAGGGATGAAATTTATATGTCAGAGGTCATGGTGTCCTCACAAACTTCATCTGAGACGAGAGGAAACGAAAATCATTCCAATCGGAGCTGGCTACTTCAGTCAGAGTACGTACTGTGCCTGATAATCTTACTCATTTGTTCCTTTCAAGCGTGCTAAAATAGGAAGTCTAAGTATGGCCCTGCGATTCAGTCTAAGGGCAACCCAGGGCAACCCCTGGCTCTGACGTCGCCCAGCGCTTGTGCTACGGCACTGTGTATTCACCGCAACCATCATCTCGAGCGTTTGAGTAATATCGAGTGCTCCTGAGTTTCCAAATCACCACGTACTTAACCATCCTCGACCCTATTGCTTCGATCTCCCAACAACGAGATGTCATTCCTGCAAAAACTCAGTCACTTTGTCGAAAACGCGCCCGACCTTATTGAGAAAGGCCTCGAGCACGCCGAGGCTACCATCGATGGTAATCGTACACTTCCTGCTTGTTTGAGTTGACTGCGCTGACTGCCCATCGCGCCCATTCGCATAGGTGCGCTGCATCCTGACCGTGAGTCTAGATATCTGTCCAGGGTAGCAGCAGGAGCAATATCTTGTGTTTCATACAGGTCGACACGACTCACCCTTAGAGAAAGAGCACGATCGGATTCGCACGGAGATCAATGCGTCACATCGATTCGACTCCTTTGCCAGCGAACGCTCTGCGAACTTTGTCAAGTGGCATATCGATGGACATGATTTCCTCTACGCCGTCTCTGAGATGCTCGATTCGGCGCGAGAGGTGCGCGCAATGGGTTACTGTGCGCTTTTCGTGGACTAACATCGGTGCGGCAGGTGATTATGATCCTGGACTGGTGGCTCACTCCCGAGCTATACCTGCGCAGACCGCCGGCGTACTACCCAGAGTGGAGGCTCGATAGACTCCTCAAGCGAAAGGCACAGCAGGGTGTCAAGGTCTACGTCGTCGTGTACAAGGAAGTACGTCGTATTCACATGAATGGGCGGATCATGTTTAACGTTGTGCTGGCAGGTCACGCAAACCATGAGCATGAGTTCCTCCCACACAAAGCACGCTCTCGAAGCGCTCCATCCCAATATTGCGGTCATGGTACGTCTCCCTTCCTCCCCAATGACATACGATACTTAGCCCACACTCCGTCAGCGTCACCCTGACCACATCGGCTCGAAAGACGACGTTGAGTTCTGGTCGCACCACGAGAAGGTTACATCTTCCCCTCCATGGCACGTCACTACTAACCCTATCTGAAACCCAGGTCGTGATTGTCGATAATCACCGCGCATCAATCGGTGGGCTCGATCTTTGCTTCGGACGCTGGGACTCGCACAACCAGTACGTCGCGCTCCCTTTGCGCCGTATACGCAACTCACACTGCCTCCCCCCCCCCCCGTTCCAGCCCCCTCGCAGATGTGCACCCTACGAAATTCGCCCGCACACTCTTCCCGGGTCAGGACTACAACAACGCGAGGCTGCTTGATTTCCAGCACGTCGACAACTATGCCAGCAACCAGCTCTCGACCTTGGAGGCGCCGCGGATGCCGTGGCACGATGTACGTATGATACGCTCCGGGCGGAATTGTAGCGTATTGAAAGACGAGGTGTAGGTGCACCAGACGCTGGTGGGCCCGGTCGTGCTGGACATCGTGCAGCATTTCGTAGAGCGGTGGAATGAGATTAAGAAGCGAAAGGTGAGATGATCTATCTCTGTGCCGCATAGAGCGATACTCACGCTCGCCATCCACCGTCGATTGTGCCCAGTACAAAGACGACGCGTACGTCCCTTTCCTACACCCGCTATTACTACACACTGACATGCCCCTGTAGTCGCTTCGACTGGCTCGCCCTCCCGCACAATGTTGCCTACGCACCTAACGAAGCCGTCTTGCGTGAGCGTCCCCTTCGGCCCTCTGTCTCCGCTGACCCTGTCATACAGGCCATCCCCACCGCGAACAGTGGCACCAAATGGGCCGCCGCTTCCGCCAACGCTTCCACATCCCCCCGGACGAAGAGGAGGAGGAAGATGAGGCCGTGTACCCGCGTGCGCCGCATGGTGCGATGCATGTCCAGGCCGTGCGGAGCGTGTGCGATTGGAGCCATGGAGTGTTGACGGAGTCGTCCATCCAGAAGGCTTGTGAGTGTCCTTTTGTTTTCGATTTTAGGTGGGCTGTGAGTGGATTTTGTATGTGTGCTGATTGGCGTGGGTGTAGATATACAGTTGATTACGGAGGCTAATCATTATATATATATTGGTAAGTGGATGGCGTGGCTGGCGCGACTCTGATGATTCATTGTCGTTCGTTGGTTTTTATAGAGAACCAATTCTTGTGCGTACAAGCGATGTAGGGTTGCGCCACCACCTATCTGAATCTGATCTGAGTCCAGCATTTCGACAACGCAAACCTCTGGCCCTGTGAAAAACCTCATCGCCAGAGCCCTCGTGGACCGTATCGTCCGCGCTGCCAAGGAAGACCGCAAGTTCAAGGTACATACGCCATGTTCATGTTTCCTCCTCATTCTCCTCTGTTTACAAATCCGCGTCCGCAGGTTGTGGTGGTCATCCCAGAAGTCCCCGGTTTCGCGGGCAACATATCTGACGAGACATCCATCAAGACGATCCTCGCGGCGCAATGGCGCACGATCAACAGGGGTGGACATAGCATCTACGAGGAAATTACGAAGGCGGGATACGACCCGTGCGTTCTTTTTTTGCTTTCGTATGATGGCAGAATGGTGCTGAAGAGGGCGATTCCGATAGGACGGAGTACATACGGTTCTACCACTTGCGGGCGTATGATCGTATTAATGCCCCTTACCGTGCGTTATACTCCTTCTAGTGTCTTTATGCCCTCCTAACATTCCTTTGGTCCGCCAGCATCTTTCATCAACGAAATGGAGAAAAATAGTGGCGTCACCTACCTTCAAGCCCAAACAGCTCTCGCACGTATCTGGATCGGCGAATCCTACGGCCAGCCTGGTGTACAGGACAAAGTTACTGTTAAGATTCCGCAAGCGACGCAAGAGGGGGTCGTGGAGGCATCAACAGATGCGAATAAGAAGGTAGAAGGTGTGGCGATGCCACAAACCATAGAGGAGGCGCAGGATATCGTGAGAAGGTTCGAACGTGGCGCGAAGGGTTTGCGGGGAGATGAGATGGTCTCAGATTCGGTGGCTCAGCACATGCTGGAGGATCGGACCGGGCTAGGGGACGAGCAGTGGTTGGGAACAGAAGCTGAGGAGCGGGCTGCGTGAGTGCTTTTATGGTAGATTCTCTCTTGGTGTGGCTGATTGAGGTTGGGGTTGGGCAGATATGTGTCGGAGCTGCTCTATATTCACTCAAAGGTATGTGATCTCTTCACGATGTTTGACGAGGCTAATGATATGCTTTAGGTCATGATCGTGGACGATCGGCGTGTCATCGTGGGTTGCCCACCATCTAAGCGACGCATTTCTAATAACAATTCTCCCTGCAGATGGGCTCCGCTAACCTGAATGATCGAAGCCAGAAAGGCGACGGCGACTCTGAGATCGCCTTGGTGGTCGAGGACACGGAGCTCATTGAGTCGCGTATGGATGGCCAGCGGGTATGTCGGTCCTATCCATTTTTTTTTCACGACTTTCGCGCTGAGATGGCGGTACATAGTACATGGCGACACGTTTCGCATCCAGTTTGCGGCGCAAACTCTATCGAGGTTAGCGCCCATTCACCCCGATCACAGCATCCACTTTCGTCTCAACTCCTGTCCCAAATCCCAGAGCACCTCGGCCTCATACGGCCCCAGAACGTCCATGGAAACGAGCAACCCGACTCCTTCATGCGCGCAGCGCCAGTTCCCAATGACGACCTTACCTCTGAGCCCGAAGACCAGCAGGTTGCAGACCCGCTTTCGGACGAGTTGGTGGGGCTGTGGCAGAGCACCGCGAAGAGGAACAGAGATATCTTTACAGAGGTGTTCAGGCCTGTCCCGTCGGACCTGGTGCATAACTGGGACGCGTACAAGGTGCGACTCTTGTTCGGGGGGATCGGCGTGATCGGCGTGATCGACTGATATCTATTTGTGACAGAAATATGTGCCGAAGGTGAAGGCCGGGCATATGGTTGATGAGATTCAGCTGGGACGCGCGAAGTCACAACTGAGCCAGGTGAGACGTTTGATGTTGCGTGGTATGATGGGATGTTGATGATGTTCTGCATAGATCCGAGGCCAGCTCGTCGAGATGCCGCTCCAATTTCTCATTGACGAGAAGGATCTTGTAGAAGTACGTCGGGTTAGCGTATCTAATTGGTTGTCGTGCATGACTTTGCTCACCTGGTGTTTCTTTTTGTGTACGCAGAATCCGGACTGGTTGGGGCTGAATCCTACTCTACCCGTCTACATCTGATTCAAGAGAACCTGTTAGAGATCTTTCTATTGTTAGTGTGCTTCTGTCAGTTATTTAGGCAAGTGTAGTGTCCGCTCTTGAATATGCGGTTGTTAGCAGTAATAGAGCTTAATCTATGTTCATTTCAATGTAACTTGTTGAACCGACTTGATGTTTCGTTTGATTCGAGTATCTGGGGTATACCGAGAAAGTGACACGCTCAACCAAACGCATATGTCCGCTCATCCGGTCTCTAAGCGCTTACTCATTGTCAGCGGTTGGGATTCTCACATATCGTACTTCCCTCTCGCCTTTTACTAGAGGAAACCGTGCGAGGATCCCACACATGCCGCTCTACGAATTTTTCAACGATCAGGTTCATCTGAGATCAAACATTATTTTTTTCGATATCCATCTCGTTTGTAGTTTCCATACCTACTATATATTTCCGAGTATTTTCTTTTCGTCCGGCCTCATTTTCGGCCTAACGTAGTAGACTAGGTGGGCCAACAGGTTTATTCATAATCCCAAAACCCCATCCGTTACGCTCTCAGAAAGCCCAGAAGTTCAGTTTATGTGTATTAAACGACTATTAATGTGCGACTTAGTTCTGGTAAAGAACGGTGGCGGTGACAAATGGGTGTGAAACTTGAACTCCTGCAAAATTCTGAATACCTTTCACTTTCACATGCCAATGGCAAAGACAATTCCAGCTAGCAACCCTATAAACCCTCCCGCAACATGGTTGGTTTGTGCCACATTCTTTTGAGTATTGGTCGGGGATGTGGTTGGTTGTGCCGGAGATGGTGCGCGTGTCGAGCCTGCAGACGCTTGGCTACTGCTGCTCCCCGCCTGCGACGAGCTACCGCTCGGTTGTGCCGGACCACCTGCAGCGGTGGTAACGGCAGGACCAGATACAGTGCCTCCACCCTGGACCAGAAACGGAGATACCGTTTGGGTCTCTGTTGTCGTGCCAGGACCCACACCCGAACCAGCGGCTTGACCAAGGCAGACCGCAATTGAACTGCTGACAGTGCAAGAGAAACCAAGCGCAAGAGTTCCCTCCGCGGGATCATCAACACTTAGAGTGAAAAACGCGTCGTTCGGGCCTTCCACCAGTGTTGCTAAAAATAATGGAACAAGACAGTCAAGTTGAACTTCAGCATAACAACTGCTAATTCCTTTGACGCGTACCTGTGCCAGGAAAGCCAAAATCAGCAGGATCCGTAAATGTTCCCGTTGGAGAGCCCTGTTGGAGCTGCCAGGTCGTCCTTCTATCGGTACCAACACCGAGCAAACCCGCACTGAGAGGTTGCTCGCCATCGACCCCTGGGATCCAGAGAGACGTATCTGCGTTCACAGCTGCAGTGAATTGTCCGTCTCATTGAGTTTCCTATAGTTCACACGGGAGTGAATACTAGTAGTACACACATAACGCAAACAGAAGCACGGTGATAGAAATGAACACCTGGACCCTTGTGGTTTATGCAGGGAAAAGAGGGGGTTGTTCCGGACCAATTGCGTTGTTGCTTATGTGATCTCGACCGCGTTAGCATCTTTGAGAGAGTTGGCTGAGTGTGCCTACAAAGATCGACTTGGAGGCTTACCAAATCAGTCAACCTTGTGCCATCTTGATTCGACGGCATAGCGTCACTACACGCAGCGGGCACAGGATATTCAGGGAATGCGATTAGAGCAGCCACACCTGTTTCTGGCGGGGGAAAAAAGCCAAGAATGATCGCGAAAGAAGACCTCAAGTATGTCTAGGCCTCATGTTCGACATTCCGGTCTTTCCTTTCCCTTTTTCCGAATCAGCCTGCTTCATAATTTTTTTGCATCCTCGAGCTATAAAAGTAAATACAATTGCGTCCAGAAACGACAGAAGTGCAAGAAAATCCATCCCTTCAAGACATCTAGGTATGCCTACAACCTCTGTCACGGTTTAGGTCTCATAGCGTTGCCACTCTTAGATGCGTACATACCTCAAGTCTCTCAATATAGTCTCAGCACTGTTTGCTTTGACAATCTTGGTCCCTACACCGACACACGCTGTCACTACATCCGATGTCCTCACCGTCAGAGGCCCAACCGCTGTCCGGGAATTCTCTGGTCCAGCAACCACCTTCGCCTACAAGGCTTCTGGAGAAAGGCTTGGAGTAGTGACGACTGACCTTGCAATATTGAAATCACTTCAAACTGAATTCGACAATTCGATTGTCGTGCAAGGGTTCGCTACCGCTGCTGCAATAACAGCTGTCACCTGTGCTACCGCTCAGCCTCCCCCTGTCTGTATCGCTGGAGCGGTCACTGCGGTGTTCACTGCATTTTTCTCCATTTTTCAAGCAAGCGGTTCCAAACGCGCCTTATCGACATACACCTTACTCACTGACTATCCTCCCACTAACGCCTGTGGTACCATCTGCCACCTCAAGAGTGAGGCGCCAGAAGGTGGTTGGAGGCCCATCGGAAACTTCACTGCGAATGGCGTTTTCCACTCACTCCACTACAGTCAGGCCGGGAATGTATCTGGGTTACGCGCCGTCGAGCATGGTTATACGAGTGGGAGTGTTAAACGAGGAGAGGCTAACGATGGTGGAGTTGTCGTCGATTATCTCTGGAATACCGACAATATGCAAGCGTATGACTCGTTCCACAGCACCCCTGCCAGCACGTCCGACTTTGCTAACGATGTTGTGAATGATCTCGAGGGCGCCGACGACATTCTTGGATGTGCCAACTTTGAAGATTCTGATGGGATTTTGGCTCCTGGATTGATAGCCATTGGCTGGAACAACCAGCCTTTCGAGTTCGAGGATGGTGAGTCGGCGGCGCTTTTGGGAGAGTGCGCAAATATAAACTAGTTGGAGTATGGGATGGAGGAGAAGAATGGAACTGTAGAAATTGCTCTGATGCAGGTAATGAATACACAATCCAGGAAAGATAAATGTTCATGTTAAAGTGAGACAAGAACGCATTATATGTAGTTCTCGTGTACTACTAGATCCTGCCAGTCATAATCCATTTAATACCTGTTGAATGGCATTATCACTGCGAGTAGTCTCAGTTGTGAGTATTCTGGTAGCCACCAAATCAAGCAAGGTGTAAATTTAACTTCTTCGATGTTCGCAATGTGTTTAAGAGCTAATATTATTTCGCCTCCTTCGATGGTTTCTATGATCAATCCATTCGTTAGATGTACTCACAACAACTTGAAGAGTGTTACTTCCATAAAAAAAAATACGCCTAAATGGGTCAGTCCCATGTCCAAGCAAAGAGATAAGACCACAGCACAAGAGCGCCACCTTCTTCTTTAATGAGGGACCGCCCTTCGCTTTGAGCGTTGGCACTCTCTACATTAGACAGCGAGCCAGCGCTTTGAGTGAGTGACTCCTAGGAGACTAGGAGCAGAATCAATTGGCTCACGTAGTGATGCTGAACTTGCATAAAGATATGCTAAATTATGGTGATTCCTTGAGGCAGGCGCTACCGTCGGGAGTCCCGTGCGGATGCACAAGGTCTGAGAAATGATTCAGTCCTTCCTACTTCTACATTCATCGATTATTGCCCTTCTCGTAGTCTCTTAATCCCAGGTTACTTCTTACGTTTGTCCTGCTGGCACGTGTAGGCTAGTGGGAACAAGTATGGTACGCGTCGGCTCTGGCAGGCAGTACTCGCTGACCTTTTTCACCTTGCAAAGCACTGATGCCGTAGATTAGGCAGGAAATATTTGGTTAGGCTAAGCATACGTCTTACGAGCAAAGGCACACACTATTGTCTGGCCCTTGTCTGCTGGCCCTTGTCTGCTTTGGAGCAAATGAAAAGAAGGACCATTAGGCATGTTTGTTTGGGCTCTCCTGCTTAACATTTTGTTTTTAAGAAATTTGGAGCTTGACGACGCAGGCACATCTTCTGGCTTCAATTCCAAAGTGCCCTGATGGCTTGGGTTGCTGAAGTTTATGCCGACTTCTCCAACACATTAAACCGGTCGCTCCTTATTTGCCCGCTATCGGATATGCTCACATGTCCAGTGCATCTGCTTTAAGGTTGAACCCTGGAATCAATTTTGTGAGCCATGACATTATCTCAACTTCTAATGTATGACAAACTTACAAAGTGCGGATGACCGTAACAACATCAAGAACCAGTGACCGTCAGAAAGAGAGCCAGGGCATTCGGCATGGGGAAGAGCAAAATGTCCCAATACAGATAGACCTTTAGAGCCGGGTGGTAGTTTGAGACTACGCGCATGAGCTGCTGGAAGAGCATCAGCCTTCCTCGGTGAGCGGGGAGCGCGGGGATCGTGACAATTTGTGACGAGATCGCGTAGCTACTTATGTAATATCCTGTCCACTAACTGACGTCACCGCCGTCGCTTCAGACAGCGCGAGTCATAGACAACGTTCGCCATGCAATCCACAAGCGGAGACAACAAGAGTGCTAGCACACCACTAACCCTTACCTCGTCTCACCGTACCTAGGCCGCCTACTTCTACCGCTAGGAGCATGAGCAGTGACTCCCACATACACATCCGTGTAGAACACAGAAGCTTCATACAACCCTACAGGCACCAGCGGCAACATTCGGGCACAGGGTGCCCAAAGTATGCGGTTAGAGCTTCGGATTTCTGGTGGGGCGGAAAAGCCAAGAATGATGGCAATAACCGCGATAGGTCACAAGTGTGTCTAGGCCCCATGCTCGATATTCCTGTCTTACTATTCTCTTTTCCCAAACAAATCACCTTGATCATTCACTTTCTTTGTGTTCTGGATCTATAAAAGAGAACATGTTTGCGTCCAGAAACGACAGAAGCGCCACTTGAAAGACCTCGCCTTCAAGAAACCTCATGGTACGCCTATAACCTCTGTCACGGTTTCGATCTCATGGTGTTACCATTGTTAGATGCGTACTTACCTCAAGTCTCTCAATATATTCGCAGCACTGTTTGCTTTGACAATCTTAGTCCTCCCTACACCGACACACGCTGCCATTGTGTCTGATGCCCTTGCCATCAGAAGCCCAACCGGTGTCCGGGAATTCTCTGGTCCAGCAACCACCTTCGCCTACAAGGCTTCTGGAGAAAGGCTTGGAGTGGTAACAACGGACCTCGCGACATTGAAAACACTTCAACCTGAATTCGACAATTCGGTTGTTGTGAAAGGGTTTGCTACCGCCGCTGCGATAACAGCTGTCACCTGTACTGCTGCCTCTCCTCCCCCTGTTTGCATTGCTGGAGCAGTCGCTGCGGTCTTCACTGCGTTTTTCTCCATTTTCCAAGCGAGCGGTTCCAAACGCGCCTTATCGACATACACCTTACTCACCGACTATCCTCCCACAAATGGCTGTGGTACCGTTTGCCACCTCAAGAGTGAGGCGCCCGAAGGTGGTTGGAGGCCCATCGGGAACTTCACTGCGAACGGCGTTTTTCACTCACTCCATTACAGTCGGGCCGGGAATGTGTCTGGGTTACGCGCCGTTGAACATGGTTACGCAAGCGGGAGTGTTAAACGAGGAGAGGCCAACGATGGTGGAGTTGTCGTTGATTATCTCTGGAATACCGACAACATGCAGGCGTATGACTCGTTCGACAGCACTCCGACTAGCACGACCGATTTCGCGGACGACGTTGTGACTGGCCTCGAGGAAGACGACGACATTCTCGGATGTGCCAATTTCGAAGATTCTGATGGAATTTTGGCTCCAGGATTGATAGCCATCGGATGGAACAACCAGGAGTTCGAGTTCGAGGATGGTGAGTCGGCGGCGCTGTTGGGAGAATGTGCAAATGTAGACTAGTTGGAGACGGTATGGAATGGAGGGAGAGGAACGGAATTAAAGAAATTGCTCTGATGCAAGTAGAAACTGCACAATCTGGGCAATATTTGTTCAAGCTAAAGAACATGTACTACTCATTTAAATTCAGTAACAGTCCATTTAACTGTGACCAGTGATGAACGATTATTTCTTCAAAAGTGCACAGAGCACTGTCCGACTGCGTGTACTAATAACTTATCTCAATATCAGCTGATCTCCCAACCATTCCAGACTATTCCGCTTTGTTTTACTCGTTTCGCAACAATATTCTGGCCCTCTCACATCAGGAATATCACGTATACTAATAGTACTAATAGTCCTCCTATTCATACAATCATCGTTCTTGGCCTCTCGAGTGAAATATAGAGCCACGGTCAGCGAATGAAATTACGCCATGGCAACTTCGTATTAATATTTCGTGACTGCATCACTAGCACTTCTCTTGTTATTGGCACGGCGATTCGTCCGTCGATTACGTGCGCGAGCGCTCCATCGCACAGCTCCCAGGACCCCCTTCAAAGGGATGGCTCGTCGGTGAAAACATTAGTGAAATATATTGTTGACCCTGCTCTCTAGGTAATCTTCCTGAACTCTTGCGGCCTGATGAGGCAGCAGACGCAGAGTTTGCATGGACGACCAGATATAGATCTTCCATGAGGATAAAGGGGGCCATGGGTGTAAGCATGACTTCACGAATGGGCTTCATGAACCTCATGAGAAGTTACCCCCTTTGTCCTACCGCAGCTCGACATGTTGCTGATATCCGATCCCAAAGTGCGCTCTCGCCAGTCGTATCGTATGGTATCCTCAGAGCACACAGGGGCTCCAATATATTCTCAACACATCGGGCTACAACTTCCCTAAATCGCAACAAAACGCCGCGATATCAAGACTAACGGAGGAATTACGTTCGCAGCAGGTATGCACATTCCTACTTATCTCGGTGAAAGACAATTAGAGGCACGGGAGCCAGGTGCTCAACATGTTCGAAATCGGAAGACCCGCGTTCTAGAACACTGCAAAGTGCTTGAAGCATTCTTGCCCATCTTCCGTTACACTACGCAAAAGGTCCCACCTCAGGCGTTTGCTGTTTCTTACGATCTTGGTGCTCACGTGAGGAATTGAAATAGGGCATACTTTATATGAATGGGAAGGTATTATTGCTAATAATAATGGCACGCCCAGCGTCCTAAACATTCCGTCCTGGCTCTCTCGCATTACGATGGATGGCACAGGCGAAGGTCGGCTCAATTTATACCTTCCTGCCAGTGACGTTTGTTAAATTTCATCTCATAACTCTCACTTGCAGCTGCATTCAGTTATGACTCTGGGACATTCGACGAGAACAGCAATGAGCTCTCAAGAGTGTATAGAAATATCATGTATGTATTTGTGAATTGTAGCGTAGCCATTGGCTTACCGTCTAGCTGTGAACAGAGTGGATGCATTCTACAAGCGTCCAACTTTACCCTGCTCTTCGAAGCTTTAACGGAGTATCTGCCTTGGACGATAGTCCTGTTAATTCAAGCGCTTGCGCGAAAGAAGTTGAAGAGGCTAAAGGAGTATATGAAGGTTGCAAATAGTGTCGCTAATGACATCGTGGAGACACAGACGGACAGATATGACACGGGCAAGGAGGGTAGGAAGGATGTCATGAGTCTTCTCAGTCAGTGTCCCCATTCATGATGCTCGATCTTGGGTGAGGCATTAATCTGAAGGCTACACGCAGTTCGGGCCAACCTATCAGAGAACCCGAAGACTAGGTTTAATGTATGCGAGCTGAAAGCGCAACTCACGTCAGTAGAATGATCATTTGTCATCGTAAAAATTTGACCTCAACCAGGTTTGATAAGTACACTCATGGTAGCCGGCCTTGGGTCCACATCTGCGACCTGCACATGGGTCATATACGAGCTTTCAAGGCACCCAAAATACCAAGAGCAGTTCGTGAGGAGATCAAACGAACGTGTCTTCAGGCCGCGAATCGCGGTGATGCGGAATTAAGTGTTGCAGATTTGGACTCCATGAAATATCTGATGTCGCTCGTGAAGGTAGGCGTGTCTCTACTATTTTCTTTACGGAACATCTTCTGAAGCTGTACGCCATTCGCTGTAGGAAACACTTAGATACCACCCCATCATCTTGCTTCTGAATCGTGAAGCCGGTCACGACGACATTATCCCCTTATCCGTTCCCCAGAAATTGAGAACCGGGGAAACGATCACCGCCATACCGGTCAGCAAGGGAAAAAGAGTCATTCTATCAATTGCAGCGTATCAACGGCAAGTTGATCTCAGTTGATGACAGTACGTGGTTGAATGGTGTGATTTGGTAGGATCAAGTCGGTCTGGGGAGAAGGTGCAAACGAGTGGAGGCCGGAACGATATATGGATGGAACAGGAACCATTCAGCGGACTGGGGTAGGCGTTCTTTCTAACATGTATGTCTTTCGGATCCAATTCAGTTTATGAGGTGTGATAGTTACCTCGGAACTGCAGACACACTATCAGCAGTGGCATCCGTGGTTGTGTCGGGTATGTTGCAGTTTCTACTGCTTCCTTTATCTCCCTGAGCTCAATTTTCTGTTTATAGATGGCGATTTGCGTAAGCTTGAGTATACACATGTATTCAAAGCTAATTACCTGACTTTAGAATGATCCAAATGCAGGCCATCCTTGCGGAGCTCATAGAGAACTTTGAGTTCTCTCCTCCACCGGGAAACGTGGAAATTCTTCGCAGCGTAGTAGGAGCTGTAGCGCCCGTGTAAGCACACGGAAATAAGCGACTGTATCTCCTAGTTTATTTTCGGCCGTCTACAGGGTAAAAGGCTCCCCTGGATGTGCGCAACTACCCGTCCTGTAAAGAGTGTCTCTTGAAAGTGTCTTTGAATTCTTACTAGCAACTCTTGTTGAAATGGTTCATTGTGACTATCTCCTTGTATCATAAGGGAATAATTTTTTTTGCCTGTTCTATCTTCAATGCAATGAACGGCCTTCTGTGTTTTGGTCAATCAACGGATAAGAAAGGGCAAAGGAGAAGAAAACGAAATGTAATTGTAAAGGGGCGTCGAGCTTCTATATTGACAAATATTGATGAAGCACGAGAATCATATACCCCGGTCGCGCGCTCACGATCACCAATCACCACATGCATCACGTGATTATCACGTGCTCTGATGATGATCCAACCAGGGACACTCAATGACATTACGATCCAAACTTTTTGATTCTCTGCTCCGGCCGACATCCTCTGAGAGTAGGGCCATGGACGTACTTAGACAAGTCCTTAACATCCCAGAGCTTCTCCGCTTTATATTTGGATATACCGACGAAAGGACCCAGGTGGCCTGCGCTCTTGTGTGTAAGACGTGGCTTGAACCTGCTCTGGACGAGCTCTGGAGACATATCACTACGCCAGACGTATTATTCAGGTTATTGGCACCAATGCATCCTGCCACAAAGGTCCTTGAACACGGGTATGACCGCGTCTGTACTTCCTCTCTATTAAGCTGTAGGCCGTTACTTACCATCCGTGTCCAAACAGTGGCTGTTCTCGCGCTTTATTCTTCCCTCTGACTGGGCTCGTTTTGATTATTATGCGCCCAGAGTTCGCTATTTAGAATACGACGAAGCGGAGCACCAGATATACATCGATGAAGCGGCGTTCACGGACATTGCACGAACGCGACTCCGGATCGTTCTCCTGCCCAAACTCCGCACCCTGCGTTGGAACACGAGGCATCTTCATCAAAGTGTACTATTTATGCACCAAAATGTGACTAACTTGGTCGCTAATATCGATGGGCCGTTCCAGGCGGGAGAAGGGTTCGTAGAAGTGAAGGCGTTCCTCCTTGACGTCGCTTCACGATTACCCAATCTTGCTATTCTGGATCTTCGGGCTTCGTATTCTGTTATGCGCGTGAAGGGGGCTTTAATTCCCCTGCTGCGAGGCGGGACTCGACTGAAGAAAGTTGTTCTTCCCCGTTACTGGTTTTGTTCAGCAGTATTATCCGCACTAGCTGGTCTTCGCCATCTGGAATGCTTGCAATGGGAGTATATCACACAAGGTGAAGGTGACCCGACTGACGTGGAATTGCTCGAAGTCACCGCTAGCGACGGCGCATTCCCAGCCCTCCTCGACCTTTCTCTGGAAACCAATCTCCAAGACGTAACGGCACTATTTGAGTCTTCATTGGCGCCAGTCCGTCTGTCTATGTTCTATCTACGATCCCTTCGTGTCGTCCCGCCAGCTGAAATCCATCACTTTATATCAACATGCTCTACCACCTGCCACAATCTCACCGATCTCAGTTTAGACCTCCATTCCAACGTCTTCGAACCCGTCCCTACATCTCACCGCATAACTCTCGAAACCCTTGAGCCCCTCTTCGCCTGTCCCAACATCACCCATCTCACACTGATGTACAACACCCCCCTCGCACCAACAGACGCTGACGCCGAAATTCTTGCAAAGCGCTGGCCGCACCTCGTCTCCTTACAGCTCAACGATGAGCCTTCGACACTCACCACTCCCACTATGACACTCGCCGCTCTTCTCCCTTTCGCAGCACACTGTCCCAAATTGATGACACTCCATCTCTACGTGGACGCTACACTCCCTCCACCACACACTACACCCAGCTCGACGCCCAAACCGTTCTCCTGTATCCGTCGCCTGGTGTTCGGCACCTCCCCTATCGATGCTGAAAACACCATTGCGCTCTTCCTCAGCCGCATTTGCACCTATGAGTCCCTTAGCGCACCGCCAACGATTGTCATCCAAGCAGGTACATGCTGGGATCCGTCTCTCAAACGCACGCTCCCTGCCGCGGTCCTCAGGGAAGTTGAGGAACGCAGGGAGATATGGGAGGGTGTGGGGGCGTATCTCCCCATGTTGCTTGCGCTGCGTGCGGAGGAGAGAGCACATGTGAGGGAGTTAGAGGGGGAGTTGGAGGTTTTGAGAGCGAGAGGTATGAGAGCGGGGACGGCGGATGATCGTGTGCTTTGAAGGATGCCAGGAGGAAACGAGTAAATATTTCTGTATCCGTAGGCATCTGATACCAATGAGCCACGATCGAATATATCGTATTTCCTAAGTCCATGTATTAATTTTGAATCTCACTAAGGGTTGATGGCACCCGCAGTTCACATACCCTGTCGCAGAACGTCGTTCTTTCAGTTAAAGCTTCCATTCAATATGCTTATTGATCACACCTTAGCCGATAGTGAATTCTAGGCCGGGGCCCCACACCTAAGGTAGAGGTGAACGAACCAAAAGAGATTAGTTGTCTCCATTTCACGGGTAAGACAGTTTGTCTTGTCAATGTACCCGTTTGCGTAGCGTCCGTTCATGCAAATGATGTTATCCTAGTACTAATCCATCCGACCATCTTACACCACCCTTCCCATCCCGAGCGAAAGGGTACATACTCGCAACACAAAACCGAAGAACAGCGCTCCCAACCTCCTACCTCGCGCGTCGTGTCTCTCAGTTCAAGTTCCTGCACCGCTGACACGCCTCAGACTGCGGCCCCACCTCACGACTCACTCTCACTCTCACCCTGTCCGTAGAAATGGCCTAACATCGCCCTCGAATGCGTCAACGTTAGATTGAAGAGTGGGTGTGTCGCATTCTGCAGTAGAATGTGTTTGTGAGGAGAAGGTAGAGGGAGGGGGTGAAAAGAGATACGGATGAAGGAAAAGCGGAGGTGCACAAAGTCAGCTATGCACAATCCCTCGAAAGAAAAGTAAAGTAAAAATATAACTCACAACTCGATTCTTCTTCCCCCCCAGCACACGCGAGACACCCTTCCTCTCATCCTCCACCCACGCCTGCGCAGCCACATACACACGCTTCCGCCGTTCATCGCGCTGTTCAGGGCTTTCCGTGTCGTCTAGATTTAGGTCGTCGTCTAGGTGGGGGTGAGATTAGGGATAGTGCGGAACGATGTAGAGGAAAATCGTTAGAAGACAAGTAGCACACGTCTATAGCGCAGTCAAGTGTGCCACTCACCTGTTTGCGAGATCCATGTCCGCTCCAGCATCGCTCTGCGCGCAGCCGAGGGACGCACGCGGTGTTGGGCGGTGGAAAGGCCGGCAAGATTGTAGAGCGTGTGATAGGCGTCGGGGTGCCTGCGTGGGGAGAGGAGTGTTCAAGTTAGTAGTGCAACGTGTTATTAAGTAAGGCATATGAGGGGGTGCATCAAGGTATAGGATGGGTGCGCGGGGGGTAGGGATGAACAGATGCCAAGCTGAGGTAAAATAAAGTAAAATAAAGACGAACACTCACTTGCCAGGCTTATCCCTCAACCCACCCGCAGGGGCCTGTGCAGCAGTGAGGATGTACTCCTGGAGGCCTTCTGTGCAGAGAAAAGGATGGTTAGAGTGGGGAGAGGGTTTTCGCGTCGGTAACGAGGCGAGAGACGAGGATAGAGGCAAAAAGGGTGAGTGACAAAGCGTATGAAAAGGAGCATAAGGGATGGAAGGAGGCGTGAAACAGTGGCAGTGAGGTGAACTTTGCAACAAAAAGATGGATGTGGTGCGAGGCGTACTTTTACTAAACAAATCGTCTGTATCCGTATCTGCCACACGGAAAAAAAAACACCCGGGATTAGTCCCGCGATAAACAATGACACATGCTCTCAAATCAAACCCACCTTCAACATCATCCCACTCGCCACCTGCATCGCTTTCGAGCTGTGGCGGCAGATCACGATCAGGTGTTTCCACCTCATGATTAGGCACAGCATCCACAAACTCCCCACCCGTAAACAATGCGAAACATCCACCAACCCACCATGAATAGCAGCCGTCGACGAGTTTGTTCGTGCGGCCCCGGAAGCCACCGATGTCGTTAGGTCCACCTACAAGTAGTGGGCAATTAATTGATATGAGGCGTGGGGGACAGGGTAGAGAGGGGATGAAGGGGTGCAGAGTGGACGATGGGGTGAAGAATGAATGGAGGAGTGTAGAGTGGACGAAGGAGTGAAGAGTGGACAAAGAGATGAAGAATGGACGAGGGGGTGAACGAAAGGTGAAAGAGAAAAGGAAGTAAGGAACGAGATAAGAATGAGAGGAAGGGGAAGGGAAAAGGTGTAGAAAAGGAGAGGGGACGAAAGAGGAAAGCGAGAGGGAAAGGAGGAGGCACAAAGGACGGGGCGATGCAAAATAGCATGCAGAGCGGAAGAGAAAAGGAACACGGGGATAAAAGGGGGGACGAGGCCATGGAGCTAGAAGAAATGAGGGAAACGAAAAGACTGCTAATCAAGCAGCAAATAAAAAAAGGATACCCACAAGCCCCACAAGACAAAAATAAAAATAAAAACACAAATGTGAATACCCACCTTGCATCTTCGCAAGCCACCTCAATGCCTCTTTCTCATTAATTTTCACCTCATCGTTCGTGTTGGTTCCCTCCCTCTCAAGCGGCCTCAATAACGCCCAACTACACAACGCACACGACGTGTACCCCCCGTGCGCCTCGCCGAGGGGTGGACGGGGGGTGGACAACAGTGTGGAGGTTGTAGCCGAAGAGAGAATGGTATTTGACTCGATATAAGACAGCTCGCTAGTGCTCGCAGTGTAGTACCCCTGGCTGGCACTCGCAAACCCGCCCTCGTACGTCTGACACGACGCGACGAAGGCAGGGATGCCGTGCACCAGAGTTGGGGTAAGCATGTTGAGGAGGGTGGCGGTTGCGAGGAGGCAGTATGTGCCTCTGAGGAGCAATGGGTTAATGGGGCTGGGGGTGGTGAGGCGAGGGGGAGAGGGAGGGAGGAAATAATGTGAGATGAAGGGGGCGCAGGAAAGAGATTGTGTAGGACGTATTGAGAAGGTACGATGGGGAACAGAAGATTTGGGGAGAAATATGATACGGAGAACATGGATAAGGGCGGGACGAGGAATTGAAGGGGAAAGAGGGGACGAAAAAGACGAAGACAAACAGATGCTGGAACATATCATGCAGTGTTAAGAATGGGCAACTCACCGTATATCAACCTCAGCATGCTTGGCGACGCGGAAGGAGCCATCGGGCTGCTTAAGCGAGAGGAAGAAGGCAAGCATGCCTTTGCTGAGAAGGGTTTAGTTAGCCTTTGTGAAAATCAAAGGCAATTGGGGGATAGGGGAGCGGACGTGGAAGAAGAACGGATGAAAACAACACCAAAATTAGAGACAAAAGAAAAAGTAGTGTTATATAAAAAAAACTAAGCTAAATTAACGAAAACATAAAATAATTTAAAACGCTACGAATCAGAGCCACCCACCGATCAATCTGGTCCCAACCACCACCAGGCCCCGGCCTTCCCACATTCGCAAGCGCGCACACGGACGCGTACGTCGGGAGGAGATGCGGCGCCTGGTGCGGGCCGCCGCCGAATCCGCCGTCCGGGTGCTGTGCCGCGAGAATGGTGTCGATCGCTCTGGAGATACAGGGCACGCGTCAGAATCAGAACCAGAACACCAAAACCGCAATGCGCAATGCAATACAACCCCATTACACGACCAGACACGCACCTCTGCTTATTCCCCGCATCCAACCCCGCGCCCAACACTGCAAAAGCCTGCAACAGCCAAAACATGAACCACGGTTGGCTCGCATCCTGCGATGTGTACGGCTTTGGGAAACCTTGGAAGAGGGCGCGCGCGAGAAAGTTGAGGTGGGCGTTGCGCGTGAGGGGTGGTGCGGCGGCGGGGGTGGCTGTAGATGAGTGTTGTAGGAGGCGGTAGAGGGCGGCTTCGGTGTCGTGTTGCTCGTACGATGTAAGCGTTGGGTGCCCGTCGTCGGGCGTCGGGCGCGACTTCATCAATGTTATCGACTGAGAATGTCACGTGATGGAGTAGCTGTTCGGAGTATCGGAGTCGGGTACCCAAAGGTTCCAAGCTACCCCCCGGTTGGAACTCCATTGAGCTGTTCTAAGAAACTCCTGGTTTATGTAAAGGGGATACCTTTTTCTTGCCTCCCATCCACCACTCTCATTCTATGATTCACCAACTTGTGAAAATCATTCTTGAGATGTCTCACTACAGCTCCGGCAACTTGCTTTAGCTGAAATAAACCAGGTTGAAGTGCCATTCAATGCAGAAGGGTGAGTAGCTGGAGTCTTTGGTATATTTCCACCTTAAAGTGTTTAGCCTTGTACTACTAACATATATTTTTATAATGTTTATGAAATATACTTGACCTTAGTACATGTATAGTTTACTTCAGCAGCAATCTGGGGAAAGAGAGGGAGAACCCCCCTTAAACAGGGAGTTTGCTCCAAGCCTCTTGTCCAGAGCTTTTAAGCTCCACTTAAAGGTTTGCGCTGAACCTAATCTAATACTCTCAGTTATTTCTCAATCCAGAACCCTTCTTTTTCATTCAAACACCCATCCCAGGGAGCCCCAGAGCTATAAAATGTGATGCAAGAATTGAAGAGGCTGACAGATAACATGTCATACAAAACACTACTGGCCTTTCAATTGGAGAATTCCTGACAAACATCTCACAGGATAATCTTTGATGTACAAGCAGCTGAGCAACTTGAAACCTATGGATCATATACCAACACACAAAATTTTGACAACTTTAAAGCCTATGCCTTTGGTGTTTCATATCCTTCCTCATCAAATGTCCCCATTGTCACAATATTATTTTTGTTATGGTGGTTAAGGTTTGAAGTGGAACTTTGGTGAGCCCTGACCCCATGAGGATTGCCTCCTTGTGGCGTAGAGAAAATTGTATTCCCTTCTTTCAGCACTGATTGATCAAGGACCCCGGAATGCAACGAATAGATCTCTTGCGCATTATGCAAGCTGGTTCCATACATCAAGGCAGCGACAGCACGCAGCGTCAACGTTAGATTGGTGACAGCCAAATCTGGAATAAGGTCGTTGGTTTCATTTCGAAAAACCTAGAACAAGTCGTCAGTCACCCCCTGCAATCGTAATATCTAAAACAAAATCAGTGCTTGCTTTAGCAAAAATATCCACCGCGATGGTGAACCATATAGATACGTAGACCATCCACATGTCCCGGAGCATACGTCGGCGCGTGATGTGGGCGTCCGCCTTATACTGCGTGAGTCTTCGTAAAAGTAAGGCATCGGCCGCGGTAGCCAGTAACTCCACTGAACAAACTAAGGCGATATTCATGTCGCGCGCTACGACCTTAACGTCGGACCTTGAAGGGTGAACAAGAGCGATAAATGTCGGTGTGAGAACAGGGAGTGTCAATAGATAGAAACTGCAACAAAGCCTCGACACTCGAGAAATTGATTCTCGGGAGGGTGTTTCAACTTGGGACGTGAGGAGCCTAACGATGCTATTGTGAGCTATCCCTGCTAATCCCATCTAGAAGCCAATTAGCCAATTATATAAGATGATCAGTTCATCTCGGCAAGTGGATTATTCCAGGCGATGCTTACCTGCACAAGCCAGTTGAAAAGAAACGACACTACGGATTCACCCACTGACGTGCTATGGGAACTTTGTTGAAGACCGTTTCCGACTACGCCAAATATAGCGGCTAGTAAGCTGACCAACGCAAGAAAACGCTGCCGTTCACGGTCGAACGTCAGCTTGAGGGACGCCCCCTGCCTAGTAGATTTGGAATATCAAACACAATTAAGATAACAGAAAATTGGAATCGCACGTCAAAATCACGAAGCCACAAGAGATGATAGACATGCCAGAAGACAAACCTGTCACAAGGAGAAACGCAATCTTCTGATCTGACAATGGAGCTGGGGCTGCAGCCAGTATGACTGGGGACATGGTGGACGTGATTGCCTGGATGCGTAACTAGTAGGAATAGTCGGACCGGTAAGAAGACCCAAGCAGATTTAAAGCATCACCTAGGCCTATGGCACATTGGCAACGCACCAATAGTATAGTGGAGTTAACGTTGCTATATTTGCCAAGCGAACTGGTTCGTTTTCCTGATGAGGGTTTGGGGTATGCAGGGTGTATGTCGCATGACCTATCTCTTGTTACCGCAATCTCTACAGGTGGTATACGAACATGTGCTGTGTGAGCTGTTGTCAATCAAGTGGCTGTGTGACACGGAAGTCACCTGGATCACGTCGCCGCTCCATGGTTCAGAGGCCCTCAACGAGGCAGACAGCGAGGGCAGGGAGAGCTTGCTCATCCAACTCCCTATGGCTCTCCAGGCTCAATTTAAGAGAACGGTTCATGTTTCCGACCTAGATGAAGCCGTGTCCCTATATCGTGGCGTCCTTGCCCTGCGACCTGTACCCCATCGCGAAAGATTCGCCGCGCTGATTAACTTAGCTGTGGCCCTCCACAGTCGATATGACCATACGCGCCAGCTTGCAGACATAGATGCGCGACGCTCTCGCTCTGCGACGCGTAGTCCATCCTGACCGATCCTCCTCGATTCACATGCTTGCTGCAGCCCTGCAAGCGCGCTTTCGCAAGACGGATCAGCGTTTAGACATAGACGAAGCTGTGTTTCTACGCCGTGAAGCTCTCGTTTCACAACCCGCCTACGCCGAACGGATATCCGCGCTGAGACACCTCGCTGTAGCACTCGTAATTCGATTCCGGAGTACAGACCAGCCCTGTGACCTGGATGAAGCAGTGGCATTGAACCAAGAGGCTCTCTCCCTGACATCCGAGTCTCACCCTGATCGAATGTCCTTGCTAGACAACCTCGCTACGACTGTTTACGCCCGATTTCACCTCACTCAACGATATTTGGACATGGATGAAATAGTGTTACCGCCCTCCCAACTTGAAGGCTCTGCCCAACAATCCATCACACATTCTGACCGCTCTCGCTCTCTTATCCATCTTGCTAATACTCTTCAGACCCAATATGAACAGACGGGCCAATGTTCGGACCTAAACGACGCAATTGCACTTTGCCACCAAGTGCTTCGTGAATCCTCCAGAGATGATCACGGCATTCACATGACCCTCGGGTTACTTTATAAGGATCGGTATGATCATCTCCAAGCAGAAATTGCTATTGATCCCGAAAGACGAAGATCTGCTAAAATCCCGGGAATCGCTTCGCACAGCTGCACTTTGCGAGTCTGCAGGGGTGGAGACACGCTATGTTGCCGCCAGGTTCTGGTCAACCCTTTACCCAGACCCTGATGGCTCAGGCATCGAAGCATACCAGACTGCCCTTGGACTCCTCCCTCGCTTAGTAGCGCTAGATCTAGACCTTGAGTCACGTCAACAAGAAGTGGCATCAAATAATGACGGCTTGGTCAGTGAAGCTGCCGCATATGCCATCAGGTCTCAATTTTTTTCCAAAGCCATTGAGTTTGTTGAAGAAGGTCGAAGCATCTTTTGGTCGCAGGCTCTCAAGCTTCGCGCTCCCACAGATAAATTTGAACCTGATCTGGCCAAGAGCTTCCGATCCTATTCCCGTGAACTTGAGCAGCGTACTCTTGTACCTGCTTCATGGAAGTCACTTGTGTCACCAGAAGGGGAGGCCCTCGGCTACCATAACCTTAATGCCGAATGGCTAGCAACGGTTGAGGCGATGCGAAAGTCAGACAAATTCCGTGACTTCTTACTTCCAAAGTCATACGCCACGCTGTCAGCAGCAGCAATGAACGGTCCGATCGTGATCTTAATACCAGACAAAGTCAGCTCGAACTGCGATGCACTGATTGTGAGGTACTGCAAGGATCCGATCCATGTTCCTCTCCCCGAGTTCACACTTCATACTGCTAAGCGACTGATTCGACTGATTCGAACACTCCCTAATGCCTCATTGCCATTAGCTCGTGAGGCCCGCACTATGATCAGAAAGTTGCCTGGTGCTGGAAATGCCGATGGTATTTTTCGAACCGTGTTGTCAACATTGTGGAAGTTCGTAGCGCACCCAATCCTTCAAGCCCTGAATCTAAAGGTATCAACTCATTCACTTCATCATCACTCTTTGCTAGATCCTCACCTCCAACTTTACTTGTAGAAAACCCCCTCGCCACCACGGATATGGTGGTTATGTATTGGCTTGTTCGCTTCGCTTCCCATTCATGCTGCTGGTATCTACGATGTCCCCAGCCTAGTAGAATGTGTTGGTGACTATGTCATTTCTTCATATACACCCACTCTCAGCGCCCTCCTCACTCCTCTGCCTGAACCCACTGAGACTTTCAAGATGTTAGTGGCCGTTGATGAGGTACGATTAGAGCACACCGTCGCCGAATTACACAAAATCAATAACCATGTGCCAAGCGGATGTCTGGTTGGCCTAGGCATCCCAGGAGCACCCGCAAATGTCGAAGATGTACTTTCCCATCTCCAAACAGCATCAATCGTCCACTTCGCATGTCATGGAATACAGGACACAGAAAACCCTCTTGAAAGTGCGCTCCTTCTCAAGGATCGTCGATTGAAACTATCCCAGATTATGGAGCTATCCATGCCGAAGGCATCATTGGTATTTCTCAGCGCTTGTCAGACCGCGAGGGGAGATGAAACACTGCCAGACGAGTCAATGCATCTTGCAGCAGCGATGTTGTTTGCTGGATTTCGTGGAGCTGTAGCGACATTGTGGTGGGTTCCCCCCATGTCATATAAGTATAATTGATTGTCGACGAACATACTTGTAAATGTTTTAGGTCGATGGAAGACTGTGACGGACCAATGATTGCGGATCGTTTCTACCACCACTTCTTTTCGACAACAAAGCCTGCAGTTGCAGGTCCAGATACCACACGTGCTGCTCACGCACTCCATTTGGCTGTTGCCGACCTTCGCGACAAGCTTCGTGCGGAACAGGCACCGTCGCAGTTTGTCCGCTGGGTCCCATTCCTCCACATGGGATTGTGATACAATTTCCTAACAAATATTCTTTTGGTGCTGGTTGTATCTTATACTCGATTTCTACCATTTTTTTTTGGTTTGGATGCGTCACCAACATTAGCATTCACATCGAATAGAATACCTTTTCATGACATTGTTTCGACTGTCTCGAGTGAGTTCACGGCACACGGAGGTATCCATGTCTACCGACGCGATCGCTTCAGCAATAGATCCGGGGGGGGGGGGGGGAAGTTCATAGAAGGGCTACTAGTAAGAAAGCTGCATCAGATACATGTTGACTGGGAAGTTTTTCCATCAGATAGTTGATTTGAATCCATTATCAATTGAACGATTGAACTGGAGAATGCCCGATCATGACCCGTGCACTCACTTACGGCTTATACTGCAAGGAGATAATCAGATAGCTTGCTCTGGTAAAAAGAGGGGAGTGCTTAGGGATCCGCCTCCGCCTCTATCTCCTTCCCCGTCACCTGGTTTCTTCTTCGGAACTCCTGACTATTTCTGCGACTTTAGCCTCCTCCGAAGCTCAGCGCCGGTACATCGGTACAGTCGTAGACGTGGACGTGGCGGATAGGGTATCACAGCGATAGATATTGGCACTACATGCAAATCATTCATTAATTGGCGCCAGGTTTCTATCCACCCCATACGCCTCCCATGGTAAGTAGGGTGATGCGTTGCGTTGAGTGCTTCTATACGTAGTGTAGGCGGCTGCCAGTGGTCCACCCGATATCGACCTTCTGGCGTGCCACGTCTATGCGTTGTTATAGGAAAGATCGTGACTCTCAACCTCTGAGTATTGTAGTTTACTCATCGTGTCCTCACGTCCCCTCACCCTTCTCCGGACTGACTGAGTTAGCACAGGTTAGCACCCGCCCTGCGGCTTATTGGTAGTAACTGTCCGTGCCCCTGGCGCGGCATTAGCATGCTCGTCTCGGCCCCTACAAGAATTCTTTGGCTCATATCACATTCATTCCCCGATGGCCCAGCCAGAGGAGTTCTGCATTGCTGCAACGCGCTGCATGTCGAGATCTGTGCAAGGCCTCGGCGCATCCACATCAGGAAAATGAACCAGAGTCTAGGTCTACTATGGCAGGTAGCCGAGGCTAGCTAGCACATCTAGTGAGGCGTCAGTCGATTGGTGTCACTCGGCATGTCGGCGCAGGCGCCAAAAGGATCGGTCAGTAAGCTGACTGTAGCGGTCAGTTTAGCGAATCAAAGCCCCCTGGGTCCCCATGCACGTAATTCGTCATTGGATGTCACAGAGACATTGTTTATCCACTCACGTGACCTAAGCCATGGTTCAATCTCTCACTCGTCGTCCTCGAGCTGCATCAAGATTGGGCGGTAATTATTGACTTTACAGTCTCTACAGTACTAATTAGGAACATGGCTGAGTCAGGTAGTAGAAAAGGTGGTAAGTCGGACAATCACTGTTCACATTCATGACTCGCAAACATTTCCATAGGGTATGCAGCAACGCATCGGTCGCAAAACTGAGGAATTTCATCCTTGGTTCCAGGACTACCATGAACTTGCGAGGAGCCGCTGGCTTTAGGCCCGTAAGGGCCAGAGATCAATGCAGCGGCAGTTGATGATGAGGGTGAGGAGAGGGATAAAAACCGAGTTGGTGAGTGGTGTCTCTTGTTTGGAGACTCAGGCTGACGGCTTCTAATGCCTGCCAGTAATTGCCTGGGGGATGGAGGGCTTGAGGAGCGCGCCTCTGGTTACAGGTGAGTGTGGTCGCATCATAAAAAATAATGAGAAACGCACGAGACTCAAATTCATTAGGGTCTTGCTGAACAGTGCTACGAATTGTAACACGACCACCAGAGCTGCGTCACGTCCCTGTAGAGGCGTATGGCACCCGTCTATGTACCGCACGACGCTGCCGAGCCACTGCCACCACCCGGTCAGGTAAGGCAGCTGGCTGGATCGCTGGATCATTGGTCAGTGTCTTGATCGTAAAAACGTGAAGTTGAGACACTTACCACCATAGCGGTCAAAAGCTGGATAGTCTGCGGTGGTAGTGGCAGTATCGTGTTTGTCATCGAATGAGACTAATACATAGAGCTCATCAGTTGGCAGGTTTCGTCAATAGCCAAGAAAAAACCCACCATATATACCACATTCGTCACAAGACCCAATAGTACCATCACTCATATTGTCAATCTTGAGGAATGCAGGGACTTCGGGA
This sequence comes from Ramaria rubella, assembly GCA_015039355.1. NCBI lineage: Eukaryota > Fungi > Basidiomycota > Agaricomycetes > Gomphales > Gomphaceae > Ramaria > Ramaria rubella. The sequence goes on from MU134456.1 coordinate 65,314, forward strand.
GAGAGAAGGCCACAGTAGCACTCCCATGCCTGGCGGCGGCGCTCATTGTATCCCAGAATGCCAGTGGGAACGATACGACGGCCACCTGACATAGGACTATACATTGTGAGCATGAGCTAGTAGAATAGACAGCCTGTGAACTTACTAAGGAAACTCAACAATGGCACCTTGAGATCGGTCATAGAACACTAAGTTTGAGGATTGGTCTTGAAATTCAATACAAGGCGCAAAAGCTTGTACAAGTTGGCATAGTATGGCAGGTGAAGTGAACGTCGACGAGTTTGGTTTGCACGTATGGCTGAGACAATGCGACGTGGAGCCAAAGAAAGGAATGAGAATGTTGAAGTGTTGATAAATGAGTGAACAGGATGTTTTGAGGATACAATAACCCTGTCAAAGCTCTCTGTCTTATATCTGCTCAACAACCTCTATGATTCAGCAATATTGACAGATTTACAAGTATTTTATAATATGACCGAGTCTGATCTAAGATTCATTGTCGCTGTGAACACTTAGTACTTGGGCCAAGGCAACACCGTTGATTCAATAAATTTTCTTGTATCAAGGGTTTGGGCCAGGTGCATTGTTTTTTTTAGTAGCGAGTCAAGTGAGCCAGGTGAGATTTTTGGAGTACCAACTCACCGATGATGGCATGCAAACTGAAGTGGCTGGTCCGTATTTTCCAACTGAATATGAATGGTGGATCTTGGGTTTTGTTTTGTTTTTTTGACCTTGTTATGGAGTAAATGGCATCAATAGAATTGTATTTTATTTTTTTTTCTGGAAAATGGTATGACTGTAAATCAGGTCACTAAAAAAAGAATAAGGAGATCTCGGCACTGACGTGTCCCCTCCGTTAAAAACAGATAATCAAATGAGAGTTTTTTTGGACATATATTCTTGTGAAAGTATTGAAATCGAGATCCCTTTGTGGTGGTGTAAAATATTGAGAATGGGGGTGAACACTTGATCACATGACATTCTACAACAGGCCATTTGGAAATATGATTATTTTGTGGCCTGGATATTAACTTGTATGCACCTAGAAACATTTCAGCTCGATTATTTATGCCCCTCTCCGTGATTCCTGAGAATTCCACTCACCTCACCATTCTCCCGGTGTCCTCCTGCATAACTAGTCCTTGTTCGTGCATGCTAGCTCACTACTTCTCGACTCTGGCCCCTCTTGCAGGCCATGCCCTTTAGTATTGATCAGCTTGGTGCAAAGCACCAAGCTAAGGAGATACTTGAGGCTGCTGGGCTGCTGGGCGATTCTGATATTTCAGAGACGTCTTGGTTCAAAGACATGATTAATATGCTAGATATGCACCTTGGTTCAGCATCACACCCTAGTTTAATCTTTAAGGCAGGTCCATCTACGGCTGTACCATTCACATTGCAACAAATTCTTTCGGGAGCCAACCGGGTGACTCAACAATCCTATGTTCAAGCTATTATCGAACATCCAGTAAACTCAGTCGTCGAATACCCACAGACCGGAATGAAAATGGGCAAAGGAATCACTCACCATTTCCTAATGAACCCCAAGGTCTCACGCTTCATAAATCCCAAGGATAACATTCAGTACTCACTGGGTGATGTGCATGGCCAACACGCAAGGGTGACTTGCCACCTCCTCCGGGATTTAGAAACACAGGAATCAGTGGATTGTCTTCAAGTAAAATTAAGTTGTGAGTTGGTCATACCTCTAAATTTGATAATGCTTTCAAGACAATTACTAGGTCGTTGTATCAAGTATTGCTCATTTAATATCCCCACGCTCTCTGTTTCACCTAAAGCGTATTGCAACGACTCTTCTGGTCATGAAGTTTTCCTCAAAACCCTGGCCTTCTACTGCGTGATTATCGAACATGGTTGTCCATTTTCAGCACAGTCGCATTCAGAGAGGGGAGAGGAGTGTGCGCACCACTATGATTTGCCAAGTCAAATCCCACAGACACTAAATGAAGAGTCGGAAGCAGAATCCGATTCCGATAGTGACGATTATGAGGTTTTGCTTGACATATGAGCCCATAGGGATTCAAACCCTCATTGCGATGGTCGTCTAATCCTGAGATATGATCAGTATCGGTGACCATTCATACAGTATGTACTTATCTTTATATATCCCTTGTTTTCGTTTGATTTCTAACAATGTCAGATGTGAGCGGTGTCGATTTACTTTTGGAAATGGATCCAAAAGACAGTGGGTAGCGGTGTCGTTGTTGCATGGTTACTTACACTGGTGTTTGGCTCAGTGCGCTTTGCTATCAGCAGCAACAAAGGTAGAACAAAGACGAAGATGAGGACGTAGCAGTGACGAAGATGATGACATAATACACTGACGTAAGCGTAGACGAGATACAACAGCAAATGTCACGTGATTGACAAAGCTGGCCTTGACGTAGATGTAGTAGTAGTAGTAGACTTAGAAGACTTAGACTTGAGACTTAGACGAGTGAATCCAACTGAAAGAGGTGAATTGGGGTACACTAAGGCAAAACAGGCCTTATATACATGAGCAGAACAACAAACGATGCGAGTATGCCATACAACGATGTCGTCGACAGCAGACAGGAGAAATGACTAATGGTGAGAGGCAGAAAACCAAAATAGGAAGATGGTTTGTAAGGAAATGGAAAAATGAGTCAGGTGGTCGAAGAAATGAAGGGAAATGTGGCAGCGAATTTGAAATAGAAGCCAGAATTAGAATAGAAGTGAGTCATAGACAATAGACCATGTGGAACAATTGGAAATAAAAGTACAGCCAAGAAGCGAGTGAGTCATGTGAAGAAAATGAGTCATAGCCGTCCAATAGGACTCCAGTTGCTTGTCAAATATCTCCAAAGATGAGTAAGTGATTCATGTGACTTGATGACGACTCAAAAACATGTGAACCAATCACGACACTTGGATACGAATTTCCTCCAGAGAGGGAACAAAGATGAGCCCTTCTTGACGAAGTCCTTAGGCACATAACCGTAGCAAATCTCTGTTCCTGGTCCGTGCTCTTTGATGTACCAGTTATTCCTGAGGACGATACAATGCCAACCATTCACTGGTTCGAAGTTTGGGTCAAAACCAATGACATAGAAGGGAGCATGGAAGGTTTGATCGAATACCCATATGCAATCGTGAATGTGATAAGGAGGATATGAGGGGAATATTCGGTATGGGCCTTCAGGAGATTCGACATATAGAGGATAGTACCGACAATGTGCGACTTGTGGAGGAGGACTGGACAAATGAACATCAAGGGGAGAACACCGACTAGGAAGTTCAACGCGTGGTCCAACGTGTATGTCTGGCTTGGCAGTCATCTGAAACGAGTCATGGGATGTGGTGGCGGCAATGCTGGATGGCATATTCAAAATAGAATCAATGAAAAATAGAATGAGTGTGGAGATGATGTGTCTGGCAGACTGGAGGTAGCACAGCAGATGATGGTCTGGCGAAAGCTGATCATCAAAGGCGCGTGTACAGTAGAGCATCTATTGTAGTGTAGTAGGCGCTGTTGAGTATCATGCTTGTCCACCCATCTCTGAAAATTTGACTGTCCCAGTCAACTATCATCGTCACAAGAATCATCTAAATCATCCAAAGGAAGCATATCGGAGCATTGCGGCATGCCATCTCTTCAGAAGTAGGGAAGTAGATCAAAGGCCACGATGCCTCTTTTTGAAACAGTTCCATCGAGTTCCTTTAATACATAAGATCCACCTGTCGTTCTTCGAACAACTTCGAATGGTCCTACATATCTTGGTTTCGTCTTCCTGTCTAGTTCATTTTCGACTCTTGAATTCCTAACCAAATCTAGATCTCCTGGTTTGTATTCACTGCGCCATAGACGTCGCCAATACTTCTTTTCAAATTCGGCTTTGTTTTTGAGTCGAAATTGATACAGTGTGTCTGCTGCTTTGTCAATGTCGTCTGAGTGTTTAGAGAGTTGTTGAATATGGAGTGCAAGGAGTTCTTCAGTAGTGAGATTGGACTTGAAACCGGAAACAAGATATGTCGCTTCAAGGAGGTCGAGGTGAAGGATGGGATCAACACCGTAGAGAAGATAGTAAGGAGAGAATCCTGTTGCTCTTCTAACTGTGACACGATCATGCAAAGAATCCATGATGAACATGATCTGGCCATTTCGATATTCTGCCTTCGCAGCTTTGATGAGTGCTTCTCGAATTGTAAAGTGTCCTCTTTCTACAACTCCATTTGCTTGAGAATTATAAGGCGAAATGTGAATCTGAGGAATGCCATATTGTCGAAGAAGTTCATGAGTAGCGCCTTTTAGTTCTGGACCATTGTCAGTAATGATTTCTCTGATTGCTCCATAACGACAGATGAGTTCTTCAAAGATGAATTGAGAAACTGCACGAGCTGTAGCATTCTTGAGTTTTCGTCCTTCTGCAGCACCTGAAAGATCGTCACGAGCTGCTACAATATAGCGATAGCCTTGAGCTCTTGGCATAAGCATAATGTCGAGGTAAATCTTGGAGAATAGAGTCGCAGGGGTAGAAATGGTGATAGGAATGTGAACTTTGTATGTTGAACGAATTTGGCAAGGGTGGCATGAACGGACATATCGTTTGACATCAGTGAAGTAAGAAGGCCACCAAAAGCGAAGAGAAATAGTCTTAGCAGTAGAGTAGATTCCACGATGACCTAGTTTGTCATGAGCAAGTTCTAGAATGTGATTGCATCGAGGTCATTCAAGTATAACTTGTAGTGGATGTCCTTTTGAGCGTCTCCAAAGCTTGTTATTTCTAACAAAGTATCTTCTGGCTTGATGGAGGAAGTGATGTCGTTGTGAAGGGGAGGAAAATGTAGGAAGTTTGAGAGTGGTAAGGAAATCTTGGATACGTCGAAGGTGATCTTCTGCTGGTTGAGTATCTTTGACTTGATGAAAAACTCGCCACCCATCTCTGTAATCAATACTGTCAAGGATGGCATAAGTGTCTCCTGAACGTTCCAATAAATAATTAGCTTCGGCTATCCATTCATAATCTTGTTCTTCTTCTTTTCGTCCTATGTCATAATCGTTTTCTTCTTCTTCTTCTACTTCTTCTTCATCATTTCTTCTTCAACATCTGAGTCGTCTTCTGCAGGTCTTCGACGAGAGAGTCCATCTGGGCCTTTGTGTAGAGTAGCTGGAACATGTTTAAGATTGAAAAATCGAAGAGAAGAATACCCTCTATCCAGCGATTTTGCATTTGGCTGAAGATCTGGACGATTGATCATTTGGTGAATGTACTTGGCATCAGTTTCGATGAGGAGATTCTTGATACCAGCAAGATGAATTCTTGAATGACGAAGGGAGCGATAGAGACCATAGAGTTCTAACTTGGGCTGACTATATCTTGATTCTCGTTCATTGATAGGAAGTGAGCCATATCGTACTGGTCTTCTTTGATTGTTTTTGTTGAGCTGGAAGATGATGAAACCGATAGCAATGATGGAAGTGTCAACTGCAAGAATGACAAGTCGTCTGATTTATAGTCGATGGTGATGAGGGCAGGAGAATGTGCAACAGCTTGCTTGAGAGCATCCATAGCTTCTTGTCAACGTTCATTCCATTCGAAAGGAACAACTTGCGAGTGAGTTCAGTGAGTGGTCTTGCAAGTGCTGAATAATTCTTGATCCAAATACGTGATGTACCACAAAGTCCTAAAAATCCACGAACTTCGGTTGTATTCCTTGGAGTAGGCCACTTGAGATTTTTGGAGATGGTAGAATGATCTGGAAGTCGTCCTTCATATGTGACTCTTTGACCAACAAGTAAAACATCAGGTCGAGCAACTTGAGACTTCTTTGGGGAGATAGTAGCACCACATTCTGCGATTCGATGTAGGATTCGATTGACAACAACGGCATGTTCCCAAACAAAACGACGAATGCCTGAGTTTTCTGAAATAGTCTTGTAAGATCCATCTGGCTGTTCGTATCGAGTAGGAGGGCCTTTGATTCCGAGATCGTCAATCATAACACCAACATTATCAGGGATTTCGTCTTGTAGAACAAAGACAGTGCAGTTCTGGAATTCGGCAGAGGAATTGGTGTAGCCTTGAGGTAGACTTCAATATCGCATAAGTCCTAGAGGAGTTTGGAATGAAGTGAGGTCACGGCTCTTGGGGTGAATACGTCTGGCATCATAGCCTGAAAAGAGATCGAAAACAGAATAGATGGAGTGTCCAGCGAAGGGAGCAACAAATGAGTCGATGACTGGAGGGAGTCCTGCGTCTTTGATAGTAATGCCATTGAGTGTTCGAAGGTTGATGACATGTCGTAAACCACCCTCTTTCTTTCGAGTGTAGAACAGAGCAGATCTGTATGAGGCTTGACTAGGCTCATAAACTCCGGATTCGATTTTGCCTTTTGTGAGCTTGATGACTTGTTCGAGGTAGGCTGGAGGAATAGGGATTTGGGGATTAGCCCAAGGGATGTGGTCGATAACAGGCATGATGTAGTCAGAGAAGTAATCCGAGCGAAGTGTTCCTCTTTCCGAATCACCATATGCTAAGACTCTCTGGTTGTTTGTGAATACCATTGTCATAAGCTTTTCTTCTTCAGGCCATAAGAAACCATCAGGATTGATATTGAGGATCTTGAGGCAGTCATGAGTGAGTTTTGGAGTGGGAATGAAGTTGGGAGGGTTGGGTGATAGTACAGGAAGGTTGAGAAGGGGATCATTGGGAAATCTTTGAGTTACACGAGCATCTTCAGGGAAAACAGCTGGAACCAGGCAAATTCTTCGATGTACAGGTTTGTATTTTCTGTTGGCGAAAGTAGAACTTGTTTTTGGAATTTCTTGATTTTCTTGAGGAGAGGAGATATTCCGAATCATGAGACTTGAACCAGCATATATAGGACTTGAAGAGAAAGACGAGGAGGGAGAATTTGACATAGGAGATTGGGTATATGGTAGTTTAAAGTCATCTCAGACTGACAGAGGTATTATTCTTGATCTGAATGTAGATGTGGATGATGATTGTGAGGATTTCCAAAAAAAGACCTGTCATCATAATTGTTGTCTTCTGAATTGGTTTTAGCAGGAATAGCACAAAGTTCCCAAATCTTTCTGTCAGTATTGTCTCGACGACAGAGATAAGTTCCTTCCTTTCTTTCTTCGATGCTGATATGATTTCGATGTTGCCAAGGTCGTCCTAGAAGAAGAGAGAATTCGACTCTGCCACTGACCCAAAGATCTGTTGTAGTAACAAGATTTCCTGTGCTGAGATTGACATTGTGAATACGTCCTTCAAGGGGAGTAGTGTGCTGTCCAGCATCACGCATAAATGAAGTGGCTGAAAGATCCATAGGTATCTGAGTCTGATTGGCAACTTCACGTGATACGATGTCGAGTTCTGAGCCAGAATCGATGAGAGTATTGACCGAATGTCCTGTATCAAAACTCATGCGAATGGAGATGAGTCTAGCTTCATGAGGACGATAGCACATTGGAGGATTCATGCCCATATTGTTAACCATAGCAGTGTCAATGTTGATATTGCTGTCTTGAGTGTAGAGTGTAGGATGAGTGAGCCGCAGATAATCCAAAATCTTTCTGTAAAAGGTGATGAACCTAATACTTCTCCGAATTTGACAGTGATAGGTGAGTCCAAAATTTTGTCAACGAAGGTGTCAACATTGAGATTGCGCTGGAGTTGTGACTGAAGTTTCGTCAAAGGAGATGAAGGAGTAGTGACTGGAGCTGGTGTCTTGGAGGTCTTGGGAGCTGTCGAAGGTTTCATTGATGATTTCGATGGCTTAGCATCCCTGGGAGGTCCAAAATGAGAAGAAGTTGCAGGAGGTGTAGGCTGTGAGACATCTTCCATGATTTCATCATCATCATCTGGATCAAAAGGGAGGGGAGGAATGTCGTAAGGAGTAACCTTAGGAATAATATTCTCTTTCTCTGCCGATGCTGATGGAGTAGGAGACTGGGAGGCATCAGGAAGAGGGGATATAGTTGCCTGAGAGGGGACTGCCGGAGTAGATGACATGTCTTGAGCTTTGGGAGCAAGCTTAGGGCAAGGAGGAGGATAAACTCCATCAAATCTTGTCTTTTTCCTATTGCTCCCCCCCTCGTCACGTGGTCGTGAGACAGGATTGGTATACTGTGCATAGACCTTGCCACTGTCGCTCTCTGAATAGTCTGAGTCAGCTGCATATATGTCTGGAGGTGCCATGATTAGATTGGTGGTTGCAGGACGATCCGAATTTTTCCTGAGTTGGAGAGTTAATTCTCAATTGATGGCAGATAAAATAGTTTCTGAGCCAATACAAAGGATGTCTGAACCATCTGGCCATGTGATGCGACCTGAATCATTTCGAGCTATTGTGTTAGCAGCAATCATTGTGTCAGCTTGATGGCATCGTCGAGTTCCATGTCCTTTTTCTCCACAGAAATAGCATTCAAACGAGCTAGAATTAGCCTGTTGGGATTGACTCGAGGAGGATGTATTGGTGTGAGGGCGAGCTTCACTTGAGCATTGGGAGGGCTTCAGAAGAATATTGACCATAATGGGCGCCTTTGTGACAATTCGAAAATAAAGAGAGTAGTAGTTGGGGTTGCTGATGTTCATGCGAGCAAGCTTGTTGATGAGATCTGCAACTTCGTCAGTTTCATTCTGGGATGAACCATTGGGTTTAGAAGTTGGAGATGATGGAGTAGAAGTCGAGGTAGGAAGGGGAGAAGCAGGAGAAGCTTTCTTGGACTTGGAGGTCGTCTTCTTCTTCTTCTTCTTCTTGTCATCATCAGAATCACTGTCGTCATTGTCTGATGAACCACTTTCTTCTTCATCTGAGTCATCTGCTTCTGAAACAAGACCATCTGAGTCAGATTCATCATCATAGAATTTACCAAGGTCGAAGACGTGTTCTGCAGCTTTGACTACAATGTCGATTTTGAAGGGAACTGATCTGTCGAGTGCAGCATTTTCCTGGAGCATTCTGTCTTCAAGTTTCTCCCAAATCGATTTTGGAATACCATGCCAGAAGTATCTTTCATAGTCATTGTCACTGATCTTGGAGTGATTGAGCAACCAGCCTGCAATGCGAGTGAACTTCCTTTGATAGCGATGGAAGTCATACAAATTTCGAAGGAGCCTGTGACGATACTTGGTTGTAAAGTTGGCTAGATCTTTCTCTTTAAAGTGTTTTGATGTCTGGTCATGATCATATAGAACTCTAAACTTGGCATCAAATGTGGTCCAGTTCTTCTGATAATTTGGTTAAGCCTTCGATAACTTGTCGAACCGATCATTTGACATAGAGAGGAAGTCGTTCAAAGCGGTCTTCATTTGTTAATCCATATGCATCGGAAAGTTCTGCAAAAGTTTTGAGGAAAGTGGCAACTTCATCATATTGGCCTGAAAATCTCTTGGGTGCATTGCGAGAGCGAGGGGGAGGGAGGTCAAATTTGGAGTGAATTGGTTGAGACATGAGGATAGATAAGCTTTGTGAATGGGAGCTGACAGGTGTATTGAGCTCTGTTGGAGTCAAGAAGTCGTATTCAAGGGGATATAGGATGGGATGGTCAATAAGGGAGTCAATTAGCAGCGGATTGTTGACAGGAATTGAAGTCCAGAGACGTGCTTGATTGGGATACCAGCTAGGATCATCGATATGAAGTTTAGATGAGGATAACAGCCAAATGTGACCTGGTGGAGGTGTATTGACTAGCCGACCGGGACGAGCGAAACGAGTCTTTGGACCAAAGAGGGAGTCAAGGATCGGGCCAAAGAAGGAAGGAGCTGGATCTGATGGAGGTGAGTGCTGAATGCTGGCGGATTGTACTTTGATTAGAGTACTGGACAGGCAGCGACAAATGAAGATTGATTGACAGGCACTAGGAACGATCACCGATGGATGACATCAAAAGGATCCAGTACAAATCAGGCTAATGAGATCCTGGAAATTGGCACTTGATGAAGGGCGCTGTCAGATGTCAGTGGAGACCGGATGTTGTCGGAAGTGGTCGGAGGTGGTGGGAGTCGGATTGGGAATGAATGGGAATAGAAACGGAGGCTGGATGAGCGTCAAAAGATAAGCAAGCACCTAATGAAGCCCAAAATAGAAGGTATGAGTGCCAAGCGCCTTGGAGGTATGAATGAGGCGAGGCAGATATGTCCTAAGATGGCAATGGGAAGTCCGGATGTGGAATAGGATCTGCAGGAAAAGCTTTGATCCGGTGTGGGGTACCAATTGAGATGGCTGTCAACTGTATTGGCTGTCGCAAAGTATTGTTAACTTGCAATTCGACTTCCTGTTATGTACGAAATAGACAGGTGTTGTCGGAATAGCTAGGTATGACAGATATAAATGGCAATAACTGTCGGAGAGAGTGCCAGATAGATGAAACAGGAAGGGATAAGGCCTTATTGAGAAGATGATGGATGAGGAACGTGTGTGATGAACAGTCAATGGCCTAGACCGAACTGAGTTCTGGAAGGACTTGATGGAAGGATGTGTGTCGAAATGGGAATGGGGATTGCTGAGATGATAGATGATGGACTGGGCCTCTCTGGGGCAGCCACAAATGTCGGTTTACTTTTGGAAATGGATCCAAAAGACAGTGGGTAGCGGTGTCATCATTGCACGGCTACTTACACTGGTGTTCGGCTCAGTGCGCTTTGCTATCAGCAGCAACAAAGGTAGAACAAAGATGAAGATGAGGACGTAGCAGTGACGAAGATGATGACGTAATACGCTGATGTAAGTGTAGACGAGATACAACAGCAAATGTCACGTGATTGACAAAGCTGGCCTTGACGTAGATGTAGTAGTAGTAGTAGACTTAGAAGACTTAGACTTGAGACTTAGACGAGTGAATCCAACTGAAAGAGGTGAATTGGGGTACACTAAGGCAAAACAGGCCTTATATACATGAGCGGAACAACAAATGATGTGAGTATGCCATACAACAATGTCGTCGACAGCAGACAGGAGAAATGACTAACGGTGAGAGGCAGAAAACCAAAATAGGAAGATGGTTTGTAAGGAAATGGAAAAATGCAGTTCTATCGATATTGCTTCGCACATTTTTCCCGAAACGTCACAGGTTTGCGAATTGCACCAAAAATTCGCAACGCAATGATGAGCCTTGCATCAGCCGAACCACTGCCTGACCTGGAAGGGACCCTGCGACTGATTCGCACAGGAGGAAAGAAAGCCACCGGTAAGATTATCATAATTTCATATACGTCTTGTCATCACGAACAACCATTTTCACCACAGACTGGTTGAAGGACAAAGAAGCCACATCAGGTTTCTCACTTGCAGCTATTTACCAACCTGCAAGTAAAATTCCCCTTAATGTGTGGAAAGCTTCGCCGTCAACATCGAACGGAAATGAACAAGCACATCGTAAAATCAACCAAGACAGGATGAAGCTCACCATGTTGGCTGGAATCATGAGAGGCATGCAATATGATTCCAGAGCTATGTGTGGTCTCAAAGTGTTGCATAAACATGGGATTCACACACGGGATCAACATGCTACACATTTTCGATGAGCAGCACGAATAGTGGTCAGGACTGGTGAGTCGTTCTATGAGCCACTTTCTATCATCGAAATGTTCATTCCGAGTAGCGGCAGTGCAAAAACGAACCATAAATGGTCATGATGCCAACATCCTTTCGTCCTATCAACAAATACTCAGGCTTCAAGCAGACATTCAGACTCAAACAACGGTGCTGAAGCACGCACTCAACTCAGGCATAGGAGTCGAACAAGCTAGAAAGAAGCTTCGTGTGATTGACACGAAACTGCATACTCAGCATGCTGATCTGGCCAAGTGTCGAAGTAATGGTTCTGGTGCAGTACTCATGCCAGACCTCAAGGAACCCACTAACATGTTGGACCATCAAATCCTGAGTGACACATTTCCTGGCCCTATCCAACCACAACTTGAACGAAGGTCAAATTTATCTCGCTATTCGATAACGGATACGTACAAGTACACTCGTTTATCCCTGAGTGCTACTGTCCCTACCTTAGTCCATCAGCCCCATAATCGCATTACTTCCCAATCACTCACATCTGTGATTTCAATGACGAACATGCCGTTGCCGTAACTATGACCCTGTACCTAATATAGCCGCATATACCTTGTAATTACTGCGTTAGCACTGGCAGGGGTACTGCCTTTAGACACCGTTGGCTCACCGGTCTAGCGAGGCTGAGTCATTGCCGATGTGCCGTCTGGTACCAATCGACTACATACTCCACCTAGTCTCGGCTACCTGCCATAGTACATAGACCTTTCGTTTTCCTGATGCACCCACATCCATGCCTAGCGACAATCACAATTGGCGCGCTCAACCGTCTCCTCCGCTGTCCGCCTGAGCTCTCGGTCCACAATCAGTGTCACGCACCATCGTACATCGTACACGTCGCACGAAAGGGCGGGATCTGGTCCTACACTCGTCTTCGATACGGGAACTCTACATGGTGTCGTACGCGCAGCGCCAAGGAGCTTGCCGATAGCGAAAGTGTCGTGACGGGATTCAAAGTGAGTTGGAGCGGAGGGGGGATACCTAAGATTGGCTGGAGGCGGGTATGGATGGAATCGGATTCGTCAGGGGGCCAGACGCAGTGGAAAACTACGTAGTCCCACCTTGGTCCCCGCAGGCACGCTCGAACGAAAAAAAAAAAGACGATTTCAAATGCACAAGCCCTTGGGCAGGACGCGCCTTTTATATTTTGCTACGACCTCTTCGAGCATGCCCTTTGTTGACTTTGCGCTTCCAGAAAGCCTCTGGAGATGTCAATTGGACTGTCGACACGAGTTCAAAATTACAGTCAAGCGCTGTTTCCTCAGGTTCCTATTCACGATTGACTTCGGTATGACGGGTACTACGAAGGTGAAGGATCGGAGTCTTGAACCTCCCTCCACTCGCAGTCAGCGTTCATGTTAGGAAAGAATAGGTAAATTTTATTACTAAGATGGGGTCTTTCCATGTGCATTAGGTGCTCTTGAACAGTCATTTCGATCAGAGGCGGATGATTCCCCAGTGGTACATGACCTTGCAGAGTTTTGTGCGTGCTCAGTCTTTTTATTCATGGCTACAGCTGATCTGGAGAATTCTTACTAAATCCGTTACTCATTGAAGTGGGAGCAGGTGACCGATACTATATCCATCCAGATGTGTAAGTTCATGTACCCCTCCATCGGACTGACGCGTCTACTCTGAAAGAGGAAATGGAACTGGCAAAGGCGATCCTAGGCTCAGGCCTGAAGCCCCGCCCCAAGTGCCAGTGGAAAATACCTTTATTCATTTCAGTGAATACTCCATAGGCTGTTACACTTTTGACAATCTCACCTACTGATGTTTCTGCACCGCCGATGCACGCTGACGGGCCAGAACCCATTCCCGCTCCCGATTCTCCATGCTGGCACAGTTCTCTAGTTTCTGAGTGGTATACACCGACGAGTCCTTCCTCCCACATCACGCGGCCTCCACCTTTTCGTTCCTCGTCACAATGTTCTCGAATTGTTGTTCCGCTTTTGTTCACGAAAATCTTCATTTTGTCGCCATACAGCTCGTTGGCGATAGTATGTTGATTCTAGCTGAATCAGAGCTGCACTCTAGCTTCGATTCTCATTCGTCAAGTGCCAGTGACAGGGTGAGGGTTGCCTCCGAGTCTGGAACATCCAGGATATATTGACTATTTTAATTCCGAGCTCGAAGGAAATCCAAAGAACTGATATTATGAGATCTATGTTGGAATGCTTTCAGTCGGGATCGTACACTCCAACAATGCAAATCCGCAGCTTTCCTGCTTGCTCTAACCGCTACGCAATCCAGTTGTACTTCGTTCCCATTGGATAGTTCACCCGATGGCGTCGCGTACCCCAACTTCCAAAAGTTTGGATTAGGTGACCCAGACTGTTACAGTTTACATAACGTAGCGTTTCAAAGAATCCCCATTGCGATTTTGGAAATCTGGGCCGCTCATCCGTCTCGCTTCTGAATTTAAATGGCCGCTCCTCCGTCTCGCTGATGATGCATGGGAGCGAGTGTTACCAGTGGATAATTGGATATTCAACTCCACCCCATCTTAGCCTTCTTACGGCAGCGAATGTTTGAACTGTTGGTTTTACTACTGCCTTGTCGCGCAATTTTTCGAACTGTGTGGTTGCATCGCCCCCTCGTAGCTCACGGTTCAGCCTCGCGCCGTACTCTAATCTCGTTGGACGGTTCATCCGATCGCTTGTTTGTGCCGATGCATCCCGCGGAACCTGGCAGCGTCCTTATCAGTGCATTGATTCTGAACGCACGCTGTTATTGGACCACAAGCCGTGTTTGGCGGTACCGAGCAGAAGGTGGCTGCCCTGGACCTGTACACCATTGAAGTAATAAATATCACCACAGCGCGTTTTCACAACGTAAACTACTAGCACTCCCAATACGCGTATACGCCAGCATGGTCTGGCGATCCTCTCTCATAATGCCGTTGCTCGTAAGCGTTGTTAACAGCCAGTGTATGTTGTTACATTGTAAGTCTACAGTGACTCTGCGCTTACACCCAAGGACACGCCAGCCAGCCAAAACGGAAACCAACCCCAGACTCAAAAGCAAGGATTTGACCTCCTAGCAGCATTGCGTTCGTAGTTTCGGTGTTCTCGCTGACTACTGCTAAAATCGCAGCGTATGATTCATTTCGTCAGACTACCTCCCCAGCCGTGTAATCGGTGTCGTAGGATTGACTATCTACTTCGCCATCAGTGCTCTTATCTTCTGGCGCCTTGCGCGCAACCGCGACTGGTGGGGCCTTTGCCTCCCCATCGGCTGCCTTTGTGCGTCCCCAATTGACACCCAATTGCAGAACTCAATTGACACTTCCTCCTAAAACTCAGGCGAAGGCCTTGGTTTCTCCATTCGCATATTCATGGGCCAACCGCGGTTCAGCCACAGCCTTGGCGTGTATGTCGGAATGCAGTCTCTCATCGTGCTCTCCCCCGCTGCTTTCCTCGCCTTCAACTACATCACGTACGGGCGGCTTATACGCCTCTGTATTGGGCGCGAGCACTCGTGGATGCGACCAGAGATTGTGGGGAGGGTGTTTGTGATTAGCGATGTGTTTACTTTTATTGTTCAGGTATGTCCGTGTTCTCTTTCGCACCAGTTTCATTTAATTGTGTTATGGCTATGTCCAGGCTGCCGGTGGCTCGATGGAGGTACAAGCAAGTCTTGCAGCCGCAGGTCGTGTCATCTTCCTTGTCGGCATCATTGCGCAGGGCACGTCGTATGTGCTCTATGACTTCCTTGTTATCGGCGCACACCGCAGCATCCTCAAGCACGCCAAGCGCACAAACCGTGACTTCGACGCTGATTCCGTCCGTGACCCACGCATGGCACCCTGGTACAAGATCTTCAGCCTTTTATACTTTTCTTCCTTTTTTATTATTGTGCGTACCATCGACTTCCGCATAATTACTCCCTTATCTAGTCACTCCCACCATAGATTCGCTCCATCTATCGTGTAGCAGAAACTGCACAAGGAGAGGGAGGATACCTCCTCACCCACGAATGTGCGTAATGCGACATTCCCCTCGCCTTTTATTCTTCGTTTTCCATCTTCTTTGCGTCTTCACCCGCACGTTCCTCTTGTGTCGGGGGAATGCTAATATTCCGACCATAGGGTGCTTCTTCGTGTTCGACTCAATCCCTCTTGCGATCGCAACGTCGATATACATTTTCTCCTGGCCAGGGAATTTCATGCTGAAGGAGGGATCCATTGCCAATACCCAGGCAATCGATTGGCAGCCTGGAGGATTACACTCCACATTAAATTCATCGACGCCCGCGGTATATTCATCCATGCCGGAGATCGAGATCGGGATGAAACCTATGATGAATCAGTAAGGAAAGGCTGCACGTCGGGGACTATCGGGTATATTTAACCTGACAACAGGCTTATTCGTGCTAGAGTGCGATTACGGACTGTTTTTAGAGCCAGATATAAATATTCATACGGGACATGATTGCATATGAATGCATAGTATTCAAGAACTTAGCCGTGGAATGGCACTGGGGGTTAGTGAGTTAAACCGTCCCGGAGATTCTCACTTAACCACAAAGATCATTGAGATGACGCCTTCATAAATCCAGATTACAAGTTACAGAACAGTTGTAATAAATGCCCATTTGTAACCTACAATAAGGTGACACGGACGATATTATCGACAGTTATAGATAGTGTCTCCGACAA
Source organism: Ramaria rubella (assembly GCA_015039355.1). NCBI lineage: Eukaryota > Fungi > Basidiomycota > Agaricomycetes > Gomphales > Gomphaceae > Ramaria > Ramaria rubella. The sequence goes on from MU134456.1 coordinate 81,533, forward strand.
AGATTCCGAATGAACGGCGCCTTATTAACATGGACTATCTTGTTCCTTGGAAGGGAGGGCGAATTTGACTTCAGAACCGTGATGGGATGCGATTTCCTCATTGGTTGCTTTAACAACCCAAACTTCCCTGTAGAGGATGCAAAGCGTGAGAATTTGCTGTGCAGTGACCGGCGCAAAACGTACCGATAATTCCACAGTAAGTTCCACTCCCCTCGAACGGCAGCCACCGCCATCAGAGCAAGACACATGATGGGCACCGAAGTCAACATAGAGATAATTGCAAACTAATATGCGAAGAAAGGGTTCTCCAAATTGAAGAGAGATGATATGCAGGTGAGTGTGATCTGGACTAGCCCCCACGTGACAAGAGTAGTTGCGTAGTAAAATTTAGAGAACGCGGTCGGACCTCTCCTCGGGATAACGACACCGTCACCACACTTTTGCTTTTTTCCTTTGTTAGCCTCCGGGGCAGCCAGCCACCGCGGCGTCCTGAAGTGAGAATTCGCTGGGCCTCTCCGACGCATCCAGGTGCTTCTGATAGTCAAAGCGCAGTGAGGCAGTAATCACATATCCAGGAATAGAGGCATAGCTGGAGCCAAATATCCACACGCACAGCTTCCCGGTCAGCAGGGTTTGCCAAGCAGAGGGCGCCTCATGAGAACCATCGGAGGGTGGTGAAACTTTTGATAACGCGGGGTCAACGTAGAAAACTATAACGCCAACGAGAACAAGTAGGGCGCCCTAGAAAGGCAGGTTATATTCGACGAGCGAGTGCACTATAGAAGCGACTCACAGCCATAGTGAGGAACGCGATAATAAGGACGCGCATTGAGATATCAATTCCGTTTGGGCGAGATACGTTGAAGACGACAGCAGTAGCGATAAGAGCGATGAAAACCTGGTACTCAGCCACGAAAGCACCGGCCATGGTAGCTACAGCAGCCAGAAACAGGCCAATAATCGCAGCAATTCGCCCCTTACTTGCTTTCTGAGCAAGACGTCGATAGACGACATCTGTGTGCACTTGTAAGCGAAGACTTGGTTTGAAAGAGTCATACCACTGACCTCCTCGAATGTTTCTATGGACACTCCATTTTATGATACCGCTAAACTCTATAAGGAACTTGAGGCAATAATCAGGGTCATTATGGGAGACATCTATTCACGAAAAAAGCTTACGAATAGGAGGTGTATCCCATAAAATAGTACAGCTGCGTCAGTTACCAAGACCACCAAGAACCCGACGCTTCCGTAATAAAATGCAACAAATTCGGCCCCAAACACAACGAGGAAAATAGTGCACAAGAGAACTGCCTGCTTCTTTGATGTAAGGTCGAACTTTTCCTTGAGCGTTGGTAGATTCTGGACAGCGAGCCAGAGCTTTATGGCGTTCGAATTAGCCTTACAATATCGACATCATGCGGGATCAATTGCCTCACCCGGAGTGATGCTGGGTTAGCAAGAAGGTATCCTACTAGAGTTGTTAATGTAAATAGGTCTTCTTGAAAGCATCGAACAACACTGGAAAAGAGAGTGTGGAGAGAGAGGTTGTTTGGCGCTATGGTGCACTATGGTGGTTTCAACCCATGAAATGTTGAAATTTGTTCCGATAAGCCCACAAGCCGAAGTCCGTCGGTCTGCGCTGCTTCCCATTGGCTGCTTTTGTGTGCCTAGGTCTCCCCATACGTATCTTTCACATCTGCTGATTTACGATTAGATAAGCAAGGTCGCCCTGAACGTCTGTCATGGCAGCAATAAAAGTGGGCACAGCCGGCGAACACTCCAAATCTACGCCAGCATGGTCTGGAGAGCCTCCTTCCTGGTGGCCCTGGCCTCTCGCGCTCCCCACGGCCAAGGTAATGTCCTCAGTGCATGCTCATCGTGACCCTGAGCTTACCCACGAGAATTTGCAAGCTGCGCAAGGTTTCGACCTCCAAGGAGCGTTACGTGCGTCCCTTCGTTTACTCTTTATATTGGAATTTTCACCAGATGTGAACATTTCAATTCTCCAGATTACCTTCCCAACCGTGCGATCGGTGCTGTCGGCTTCACCGTCTACCTCATCATCAGTGTCCTTATCCTATGGCGCCTCGCACGCAACCGTGATTGGTGGGGTCTTTGTCTCCCTATAGGCTGTCTTTGTGCGTTACCTATCACTCTCCGACCATTAGCTGACACTCACCCGCACCCAGGCGAAGCCGTGGGCTTCGCCGTCCGCATCTTCATGAGCGAGCCTGCGTTCCGCCACAGCCTCGGCACATACGTCGCGATGGAATTCTTCATCGTACTCTCCCCCGCCGCATTCCTTGCATTCAACTACATCACGTACGGAAGGCTCATACGCCTATGCGTTGGGCGCGAGCACTCGTGGATGCGGCCGGAGCGGGTGGGGAGGGTGTTTGTCGTGAGTGATGTGTTCACGTTTATTGTCCAAGTAAGTGTCTGTGTGTCGGCACTTCCCCCCTCTTTGTTTTTCTGGCAGACTTATGGACGGACACAGGCTGCGGGTGGATCGATGGAAGTGCAGAATGGCCTTGCGTCCGCAGGGCGTGTTATTTTCCTCATCGGTATTATCGCTCAGGGATCTTCATACGTACTCTACGACTTCCTCGTCATACACGCACATCGCAGCATCCTCAAGACCACCAAGAACGCAAATTCGGATACCAGCGATGACCCTCGCGCGGCCCCCTGGTACAAAATTTTCAATCTCATCTACTTCTCCTCTTTTTTTATCATTGTGCGTACCGCCCAATTACGACTCCTTGTACCCCGCATTGGCTGAACCACTGCCATCTTACAGATTCGTTCCATCTACCGTGTAGCAGAAACGGCCCAAGGACAGGGAGGATATCTCCTCACGCACGAATGTATGTAACGGATCTTTGTCTCCTTGCTCATCGCCTCCATCTTCCTTCAACTTAATGTGCACCAAAATCCTAACGCTGGTATCAACCCCCGCCACAGGGTGCTTCCTAGTCTTCGACTCCGTCCCCCTCGCGATCGCGACTTCAATATACATAATCAAATGGCCAGGTCGCTATATGCCCAAGGAAGGCTCCCCCACCATCGCCCCGAACGATCTTCGACAATCAGACGAGAGGAGGAATTCATCGACGGCAGACATTACGATGAAATCTTTGACCTCTGAAGCGTAGCCAGATTTTAGGTGTCTGTACTTGGATTTAGACGGGTCTTGATTATTTAATGAGGCTTGGGTGATGGGTAGAAATATACATGTGAGGTGTGGGATTTTCTCGTGTATTACCGCAGGCTGCGCAATGCAAACAGGGGACATTCGAGACGTGCGTAAATGATTACATAAATATATTGTGGATGAACGAGGTAAACGGGTCCGAGGTTTGTTTTTTTGGAGGTGTAAAGTTTAAACGTAGGATTTGCGCCAAGGGGTTCAAGAAATGTGGTGGTGACTTTCCTACGTAGGCAGGTATTTAAGTCGAAGATGCAAGCTGTACATCTCACTAATCTTTTAATGGCAATTACAGCTGTCTCACTATCATTCTAGAAATATAGCTCAATGGCGAAAAAGAGGTCACGCTCTTGTCATACTCAAACGGTCTTCTTGTGGGTGTATAATGCCTCGGATTCAACGCCAGATGTGAAGAAGATTCATGCCGTCATTCCAACGCAGAATGTGAAACTTTGGCGTGGTTACTATGGCACCTGTCTGGTGGACGTAAATGAAAATGAAACTCTGCAAACATACATGTACAATCGTATCGTCATGTTCAATCAACATTTCTTTGCATTGACCCTCATCGGCCATCTCAGTCATGCTTCTCAGAGCTGATCTTACTCTCTTTCTCATCTGACATTCCATCCTCCTGGTCGTGACCCATGTACGCATCGAGACCAATTTGCTTATGAATCCTACGAAGGCGCTCCAAGTCGGTGGCGCCGGTACGTGCGGAATCACCGAAAACGACGTCCATCTCCTCCAGCGTCTTACCAGACGTCTCAGGAACCTACAGTCGTAAGCGTAAGAGAATATAGATGGTATAAAGATGAAACAATAAAGAATGCCGCACAAAGAACATGATGAACAGGCCACCTAGGAATGAGAATATCTGCATTTTTGATAATTTAAAACTAGTGTGATATGAAAAATGGACGACTGTTTACATACCCCGAATATTATAAAGGTTCTGTAACCGATTTTGGCCAACATAGTTGGCGTAACCTGCACAATATTGATCAATATATATTTAATACACAAGTGCGCCGCCACATACTTGGCCGACTGGATGGGAAGAAAAGATCAGATATTTGAGTTTCAATGAATGGAAATAAAAGATATCGGACTTACCAATGAAGTTATTCATCTAGTTGTGAAATGAGCAACCACTTTCTTCTCATATAGATTTAGACTTACCCAGTTCGAAGAAGCAGCGATTGACATTCCCTTCCCGCGGGCACTCAACTGGGTCAAGTTCAGTCCACGTCACACTTTATAACCGCAAGGATCTCACCGGGAAGATTTCAGCGATTATAATCCAAGCACATGGTCCTATCATAAAGTCAGTAACAATCTCGTAGTAAACCCTCCTCAACGCGCACCCCAACTGTATCCAAACGCTGAACAGTGTCCGAGTAATCAGTAACAACCCCTGATGCTTGAATGCGAAATATACCCATGGCGAATACCCAAACTAAGGCACATGCTACCCAACCAGCGGCAACGTGCCTAAGATATGCGTGAGTTGGCGTGCTCCTAGATATTATGACACAACTTACCTCCCCCAGCTTTCATGGAATAGAGCCGTGAGTATTGCCACGATGATATGACATCTGTGGAATGTCTTCCGTCATGTGGAATGAGACAAAGGGTGCAACGTACGCTGCCATTAGGAAAGCGCCTGAGATTAGCACCGGTTTTCTTCCCACTTGATCGACCCAGATGACAGCAGGAATCGTTGCAAGGAACATTCTATGTCATGAAAGCTGAGTCACATGTGCCATGAGCTGTATGAGTGATACATACGCTATCCCGACAACTCCAGTGGCGAGTAGGGAAGTGGTATTGCCTGTTAGCCCGAGATCTTGGAAGATGGTTGGCGCATAGTACAGGATTGCGTTCACTCCGGTCCACTGTTCTCCGGTGAGTGAACAGAGGTCGTGTCTATTGTAAAAGGAGAAACATAGTGTGCACGAACCTGTTGGAAAAACATAATAGCACCACCCATGAAAACACGGAGGAAGAGTGCTATATGGTCATATCAATTGAACATCGCTCGGGGAAGTCACAACCGGTACAACGACTCACAGCGGTTAGATAATAAGCTCATGTAGGAATGGAACCCGAGCAACAGAGACGAAGTAAATCCACCATCTTGAATGTCTGGGAAGTTTTCTCGACTAACTTCAACTTCAAAGAGGTGTTGCGCTTTAATTTCACTGCGGGTATCTGATCAGTTTAATTTTAAATTTTTAAATTTGTTTTGCGAACGATAGATCCGTGTTGTGATGGGCGGAAAAAAGGAAGGAATAGAATGGTGGAGGAATGAAGAGTCTCAGGAATGACGTACAGGAACTCGATTTGTACGAGGTCACTCTCTCTCGGCAACCTCCGAGCACTACTGAGCACTGTTAATGCCTCATCATCACGCCCTTTGTCCACGAGCCATCTTTTCCCCCAGAAAATTAGCTGATTTCTGACAACAAAAGGATTCACTTGCCTGGGAGAGAAAGGCATAAACAAAATTCCGGCACCTAATATGACCGCTGGAACGAGTTGCAGTGCCAAAGGAATTCGCCAAGCTGCTTCCTATAGTAATATGTAACCGAGTCAACATCCATGCTCCAAAATCCCTCCCTGGTGACAGCATGAGGGTCTCTAATTGGTAGAATCATGTTTACCTTTTGAGTTACACCGGTTCCTCCGATGAAGTTGGTTCCGTAGTCGATCCAGAATGATATCATGATCCCGAATGTGATGGCGAGCTGTTGCAGTGCGACAAGAGAGCCACGGACCTCTGGGGGGGCAATTTCGGCACTGGTTGTTAGAAACAGTGAGAGTGAGTAGGAGTCATATGATTAATAATGGCAAGGATGGATGTTCACTTATATACAGGCACGACTAAGCTCAAAGCTCCCACACCAATTCCTGTGATGAACCGTCCTAGAGAAAACATTGTAAACTACGCATTAGGAGAGAGCATGATACTTTACCTCCATAAATGGACGACGGTTGGAAAGCGGCAGTCTGAACTATAACTCCGATGCAGAAGACGATCACAGCTACGAGAAGAAGAGGAAATGTGAACAGACGGTGAAAGGGATCTAGGTTATTAAATTTACCGGTGAGAATTGTGTATTTTCGACTCAACCTGTCGGCGATAGGGCCGGCCACCAGTGCTCCAAACCAAGCTCCAAACTCGAGGATAGCAACAAGCCAGCCTTTTGTAGATGTATTGTCGACAGCGGAGGCCATCCGGGAGTCGAATGAATACATTCTGATTTATGGAGGAAGGGTCAAGACATAGCGGACAGTGATATTTTAGGAAAGCGTACGCCAGAACGCTAGAGAATACTCCCTATGGGTAGAGGTCAAGCTGGTAAGAATAGGAATACTATCGACATACTTGGTTGTATCCTGGAGGGGAGTACGTTATTAGTATCGTGTGGGACATATTCAATATCTTATGGTACCATATAACCTAAAAACAATGAACGAATGTTTACACTATCATATATAGACCACTCACAGACCGCCGAGACTGGCAAACACAGCAACAGAGAAAATGCGCCTATTGTGAACTAGCCCACCCTAAAAGCATGGAGAATTATTCTTCGTCCAGCAGACACCGACTCTCTAGAAACAAGCGTACCCAACCAGACTTGCCCGCCAAAGCGGCGCGACGCTCTGCAATATTCCCAGCCGCAACTACGACCATGGTACTAAACCTTTCAGGAGAGTGTAGCTTGAGAAGAAGAAGCGGGAGGCTGGAGCAGGGACAGTAGTAAAAAGCTCATCCGATTTTCCCCTTTTTCTTCCAGCTCTACAGTTCCCAGAGAAAAGCATGAACATGCAAGGATCACTGCGGCCATGGAGCAAGTGGTCACGTTGGGATGGAAGACTTCCGGCGCATTTATTTCGGGCCGGTGCAGGGTTTCTACCGCTAACCGAACATTCCCCACTTGTGTAGTAAGCAAACCCCCCTGATGCCCTATATGTGAAGGAAGTGATGCAAGTTCAGATCAAGAATATTTGTGCGCACCAGTGTGGAATGAAGTGGTCTTATTGGTAAGTAAAACACTGAGTCTCAGGAATGCCTGAGGGCTGGAATAGCCGGTGACGTCAGTTGGAAGAAATTAGGGTTTTTATTTTTTAGAACCGGATTCAGTTGTGAATCTCACGAAAAGTCCCCAAGCTGAGCGTTTATGTTAGTCAAAGACCTGGACCTGCAATGTCACTCAGGAACTTGGAGAGCCATAAACTCTAGATAAGCAAACCGTACGTACCTGAAATGTAGTCATGCAAAGCGTTAATCAGAGGTCTGGTGACCAAAGAGAGCTCGGGTGAAAGCTCAACCGGTAACCATTTCAAATCGATATAAGTAGATTCGATCAGAGTAGCAGCAGCAGGCCTGATCTTATAAAGGACCGCCGCTGCAGGCATTCTTATCCACAGCGTGGAATGACAAATTAGTCTGATAGAGGAACCTGGAACGAATTAGAACAAGATTACCTTCTGAGGTTACTCTCTTGAGGTAGCCTTAGAGTATTGTATAATAAGCTCAAATTACTCTCGAGTATTAATGTTCTTGTACAAACATTTTTCCAAGTCCCGCGCGCGCGCGAGTTCTGGCGCCGGCCTGCGCAGCTCTAACTTGCAGCGACATCACGTACACGTGCAAACGCGTCGCGCCACGCATTTCATCCTACCTCCCCACCAGTCCCCACCGTTCTGTCTAACGAGATCTTGCAGAACAGGGATGCGTATGATATTGATCTACTAACTTCAATTATTGATCAATACCATGCCTATATCGGTGTGTGAGTATAGCAATCTTCTGCACATTATTTCGATGGTTCCATCTTCGGCTACAGGTGCCTCCAAGAGCGAGTGTTTGGACACCCTGTTATTGCTCAGGATGCTCGGCTGGTGTGGATGGATATACCATCCAGACAAGTGACACTATTCACAAACACAAGGCTAAGGATCTCACTTTTCCACGGATTGTTCAGCAGCCTCACCGTGTAGCTGCTGCCAGCTCAAGCTGCAACTCCTTTGGAAAGACCACCTCCTAACTATGGCGTTTCCTCCTCCAGAAACAGGCCTCATTCGCCTTTAGACTCCCCGAACCCTAAGCTGCCTGCTTGGAAATGATGACCCAGACGGGGATTTAGCTGATAGTGCAAGCACTCCTCATATCAATCATGCTGATGGGGACCCTTTCGATTATCCTGCTAGCCCTGATTTGGTTGATTGGGACAACCAAGAAGACTCTGACAACTTGGCAAACACTTGGGGTGCACTGGACTCCCAAATACCTGTTCATTATCACCCTGCATGTCCCAGACCTCTTGACTTGGATGCTGAACAAGAAGAATGTGAAGATATTGAAGATGTTACTGATGATGAGTCCCTGTCGATTGTTCCCAAGGCTTTCTTGGAAACTTTGGTGGTCCAGATGGCCTACTTACAGGTGGTACATGGAAACATTTACAATGGACTAATGGTTAAAGCTGCTGACAAAACACTGGGGCACTCTCTGAACATGCTGGCTTGTGCTAATGCTTTACCCTTGTGTCCTAAACTGGTTCATATAGTGAAGAGTGCCAGATGATGACTGGGACTTGATGCTGACCAATTTATCACACAAAACCTGATCTGCACAGTCTGCTGGAAGGTTTATTCTACTAACACCATCAAATCTATGACATCTCCACAGTGTACTGTGCTGTGCCACCAGGGTATGGTATACTACAAAAAAAAGGATGCTGATGGGAAGATCAAACACCAGCCTTTGAAAAAAAATCCTGCCAACCATCTCATTGGTAGGTAAATGAGCTGAAAAAGATGTTCATGCAACCAGGATTTGCCAGTTCACTCTGGGATAGTCACCATGATCTCATGAACCCAAATGATGACCCTGATTTCCCAATGGAAGATGTACATCATCAGGAAAACAGGAGCTGGTGTAAGGGGTCATCAAGGGACAATAAGACGAATGCCTCTAACTATAAGGGCAATCCCTGGGGCTAGTGGAATATCACACTATAACCTGGCAGGTGGGAATCTGAAGATATATAAGCCTACAGGAAGCTACAGAGGAGGATGCATACCTAGCAGGTGGGAATCCAAAGTGAAAAGTCTAGGGACCCCACTGCCGACTACACTACGGAATATAGAACAAAGTCTGAAAGGCAAACACAAGTGCTTGCAAGATCAATGTTTGAGCGCTTAAATAAGCACTCAAGATGTAGCTAGAATAAAGGAAGGATGAAATGTCGAGAGGGAGGAGAATAGGAAGGTCATAGGGGAATGAAGATAAGAGGAGTCAAAATAATAGACAGAGAGAAGAGAGAGAATAGGAGAGAGAATAGGGGTTCCCCTTACATCACCCCCCTTCTAGAGGGTGACGTCCCAACACACTGACACTGATGAGAGAGACAAGTGGGATCTGACAAAAGGTGTCAAAGTCAGCTACACGGATATGATGTGGGGCACCTGGGTGGAGGCGATGGAAGTCAGTAACAAGGTCTGGGGCTGCCAAATCCACTTCAGGGATCCACTTGTCGTGCTCATACCCATAACCTTTCCACCTAACCTTGTATTCAAGCTTTCCACAGTGAAGCTGACTGTCCAAGATCTGTTCAACCTCATAGTGCTCATCCTCCCCTACAAGGACTGGAGGTGGTGGTGGTTGAGCTTTCTGACCAGGAATGGGATCCAGAGGAGCTGGGAGGAGTTTGACCACAGGGAAAACAGGGTGTAGGTGACTCATAGACTTGGGAAGTTGAAGATGGTAAGCATAGGAGCCAACCTTGTGTTCCACTAGGAAGGGGCCCAAGTTTCAGTGTGACAATTTCTTTGAAGGGTGAGTGGTGTTAATATCGCTTGCATCTAAGAAGACTTTGTCACCAGGAATGAAGGTAGGGGCTGGCTCATGGCGACGATTATAGTACCGAGCCATATCTTCCTTGGCCTTTACTAGGGCAGCTCTGGCTTCAAACAAGGCACTAGAGGCAGGGAAAAATTTTCTGGATGGGAAAACCATGAGGAAAATCTTGAGAAATGGTTGGGTTTGCCAATGATTTTCTGAACAGGAAAATTAAGGGAAAATCTAATATTTGCCAAGGGTTTTCTGGCTCTGGGTAACTTTCACAAGATCTCTTGGAATTACTTGGGAAAACATTCAGTAAAAACATGGGAAAATCATGGGTATGACAAAGTTTTTCTGATTAGTCAAATTCTTGGCAGACTGATAGTTTTCCAAAGATTTTCTGAGCCCATCAAATCTTCAGAAATCCCTAGGAATTGCATCATCAAAATCAACAGAAAAAGTATGATTTTCCTGGGATTCCCTGATATGGGGAATTCCAAGGAAATCTATGATTGTCTGGGTGGAGAAAATCACCATGAAACTCACATGAGAACACATATGTTTCTCTAGATTTTCTAGACAGGAAAACTGAATGGAAAATTGTATATATTTCTGCATTTTTCCCAAGCAGCAAATGGGTCTAAGATTAAAAGGATGTCAGAAAATGAAGTCAAGGTTTTCTGGGTCAGGAAAAGCTTAGGAATGTGTGAATTGGACTGAATCAGACTGAATTGGGGCTGAATTGGACTGAATTGGACTGAATGAATTGGATTGAATTGGGAATGAATTGGACTGAATTGGAATGAATTGGATTGGATTGGAAGAATCTGAATTGGAATGAATCAGAATGAATCAGACTGAATTGGGCTGAATTGGAATGACTGAATCAGAGTGAAGTGGAGCCAAGTGGAACGAACCAGAGTAAATCAGAGAGTTGGAACAAATCTGAGCATATTGGAACAAATCAGGGAAAATTGGAGCGATGTGAAGGAATCATGACCAAGAGCAAGGAGTTGTGAACACCAATCAGAACCAAGAGCTAGGAGTTAGGAGTGAACAGGGGCAAGAAGCGAGGAGCAAGGAGTGACTGAGAGCAAGGAGTGATGGGAGTGACAAGGAGTGACTGGAGTGACAAGTGGCAAGGAGTGAATGGAGTGACTGGTAGGAAGGAGTGACTGAAGTGACTGGGGGGCAAGTAGTGATCAGAGTGACCAGGCTCAAGGCTTGACAAGTATAAACAGGGATGGGGATGCATGAACACAACTCAGAACCAGGAGCTAAGAGAAAGGAGTGAGCAGCCTGAGGAGTGAGTAACAAGGAGCCTGCAGTGAATGGGAGGAGTGAGTGACTAGATGAACACAGTTGCAGGGTGGGGGATGGAGATGCCCAGGAATGAAGTATTGATCAGAGTCCCTGGGAGCAAAAAACAGATTGAAGTGACCAGGGGCATGCTTGCAGGGAGTGGGGGGGGGGGGGGTAGAAGGTGCACGGAGTCATCAATGGGAACTACATTGAGGAGTGAGAAGCAATGGGTGACAAGGGCCCAACACAAGTGGCCAGGGGTGGAGGCTTGGTGGCCCAATGGGGGAAATGTGACAGACGGAGGATCTGCAATAGAGAAGGGAGTCATGTCCACGTGGAGTGATGACTTTGGAGGTCTGGGCTGGGCAGCTGCATGAGACGTGAGGGTCACTCAGGGATCTGGGCACCACAGGTGCAGAGTCAGGAGTGAGTGGGAGTGACACAAGAGCAGGATTGAGGAGGAACTGGAGGAGGGAGCAAGGAGTCAGGAAGGCCTTCACCCAGTTCACAGTGGCCGCCACTCCACCCTTGCTGGCTGCGCAGAACTTGTGTGGCACGTGAAGGGTCCGTCGGGCATAACAAAGTCATGTGCACAAAGAAGTTACTCCCAACTCCTTGCTCCTCAGTCCAGGGGAGTCCTCACTCCCCACTCCTTGCTCCTCACTCCAGTCACTTGTCACTCCTGCTCCTGTACCACTCCAGCTCAGTCCTCACTCTGCACCTGTGCTGTCCCATCCACATCTGTCACTCCTTTCGTCACGTGACTCCATTGTGCACGTGTCTCCTTTGTGCACGTGACTCCTTTGTGCACGTGACTCCTTTGTGCATGTGGACTCCTCTGTGCATGTGACTTCGTTAGGGACAAGAGATCTTCCATGTGCCACACGTGTTCCATGCGGCTTCTGAGGGTGGAGTGGTGGCCACTGGGGACTGGGTGCAAGTCACTCCTCACTCCTTGCTTCTCACTCGAGTCACTCCTCACTCCGACTCCTGTGTGACTCCAGCTCGTCCCTCACTCCACACCTGTGCTGTCCCATCCACATCGGTCACTCCTTTGTGCACATGAGTCCTTTGTCCACGTGTCTCCTTTGTGGCCGTGACTCCTTTGTGTGTGTGACTCCTTTGTGCACGTGAGTCCTCTGTGCACGTGCCTTTGTTATGCACGATAGATGGTCCATGTGCCACACGTGTAGTGACTGGGGTGAGGAGCAAGGAGTGAGGAGTGACGTCCACCCAGTCCCCAGTGGCCACCACTCCACCCTCAGATGCCACATGGAACATGTGTAGCACGTGGGGGATCTATCGTGCATAACGAAGTCACATGCACAAAGGAGTCACGTGCACAAAGGAGTCACGTGCACCACGTGCACAAAGGAGTCACATGCACAAAGGAGTCACGTAAAGAAGGGAGTCACGTGCACAAAGGAGTCACGTGCACAAAAGAGTGACCAATGTGGATGGGGACAGCACAGGTGTGGAGGGGGGGATGAACTGGAGTGACACAGGAGCAGGAGTGAGGAGTGACTGGAGTGAGGAGCAAGGAGTGAGGAGTCACTTGCACCCAGTCCTCAGTGGCGACCACTCCACCCTCAGAAGCCACATGGAACATGTGTGGCACGTGGAGGATCTATCGTGCATGACAAAGTCACGTGCACAGAGGAGTCATGTGCACAAAGGAGTCACGTGCACAAAGGAGTCACGTGCACAAAGGAGTCACGTGCACAAAGGAGTCACATGCACAAAAGGAGTCACGTAAAGAAGGGAGTCACGTGCACAAAGGAGTCACGTGCACAAAAGAGTGACCAATGTGGATGGGACAGCACAGGTGTGGAGGGAGGGATGAACTGGAGTGACACAGGAGCAGGAGTGAGGAGTGACTGGAGTGAGGAGCAAGGAGTGAGGAGTCACTTGCACCCAGTCCTCAGTGGCGACCACTCCACCCTCAGAAGCCACATGGAACATGTGTGGCACGTGGAGGATCTATCGTGCATGACAAAGTCACGTGCACAGAGGAGTCATGTGCACAAAGGAGTCACGTGCACAAAGGTGTCACGTACACAAAGGAGTCACGTGCACAACGGAGTGACTAATGTGGATGGGACAGCACAGGTGCGGAGTAAGGGATGAGCTGGAGTAACACAGGAGCAGGAGTGAGGAGTGACTGGAGTGAGGAGCAAGGAGTGAGGAGTCACTTGCACCCAGTCCCCAGTGGCCACCACTCTGCCCTCAGAAGCCGCATGGAACACGTGTGGCACATGGAGGATCTATCGTGCATAACAAAGTCAACTGCACAGAGGAGTCACGTGCGCAAAGGAGTCACACGCACAATGAAGTGACCGATGTGGATGGGACAGCACAGGTGTGGAGGGAGGGATGAGCTGGAGTGACACAGGGACAGGAGTGAGGAGTGACTGGAGTGAGGAGCAAAGAGTGAGGAGTGACTTGCACCCAGTCCCCAGTGGCCACCACTCCACCCTCAGAAGCCGCATGGAACACGTGTGCCACGTGGAGGTTCTATCGTGCATAACGAAGTCACATGCACAGAGGAGTCACATGCACAAAGGAGTCACGTGCACAAAGGAGTCACGTGCACAAAGGAGTCACGTGCACAAAGGAGTCACGTGCACAAAGGAGTGACCGATGTGGATGAGACAGCACAGGTGCGGAGTGAGGGATGAGCTGGAGTGACAGGAGCAGGAGTGAGGAGTGACTGGAGTGAGGGACAAGCAGTGAGGAGTGACTTGCACCCAGTCCCCAGTGGCCACCACTCCACCCTCAGAAGCCGCATGGAACACGTGTGGCACATGGAAGATCTCTTGTCCCTAACGAAGTCACATGCACAGAGGAGTCACATGCACAAAGGAGTCACATGCACAAAGGAGTCACGTGCACAAAGGAGACACGTGCACAATGGAGTCACGTGACGAAAGGAGTGACAGATGTGGATGGGACAGCACAGGTGCAGAGTGAGGACTGAGCTGGAGTGGTACAGGAGCAGGAGTGACAAGTGACTGGAGTGAGGAGCAAGGAGTGGGGAGTGAGGACTCCCTGGACTGAGGAGCAAGGAGTTGGGAGTAACTTCTTTGTGCACATGACTTTGTTATTCCCGACGGACCCTTCACGTGCCACACAAGTTCTGCGCAGCCAGCAAGGGTGGAGTGGCGGCCACTGTGAACTGGGTTGAAGGCCTTCCTGACTCCTTGCTCCCTCCTCCAGTTCCTCCTCAATCCTGCTCTTGTGTCACTCCCACTCACTCCTGACTCTGCACCTGTGGTGCCCAGATCCCCTGAGTGACCCTCACGTCTCATGCAGCTGCCCAGCCCAGACCTCCAAAGTCATCACTCCACGTGGACATGACTCCCTTCTCTATTGCAGATCCTCCGTCTGTCACATTTCCCCCATTGGGCCACCAAGCCTCCACCCCTGGCCACTTGTGTTGGGCCCTTGTCACCCATTGCTTCTCACTCCTCAATGTAGTTCCCATTGATGACTCCGTGCACCTTCTACCCCCCCCCCCCCACTCCCTGCACGCATGCCCCTGGTCACTTCAATCTGTTTTTGCTCCCAGGGACTCTGATCAATACTTCATCCTGGGCATCTCCATCCCCCACCCTGCAACTGTGTTCATCTAGTCACTCATTCCTCCCATTCACTGCAGGCTCCTTGTTACTCACTCCTCAGGCTGCTCACTCCTTTCTCTTAGCTCCTGGTTCTGAGTTGTGTTCATGCATCCCCATCCCTGTTTATACTTGTCAAGCCTTGAGCCTGGTCACTCTGATCACTACTTGCCCCCAGTCACTTCAGTCACTCCTTCCTACCAGTCACTCCATTCACTCCTTGCCACTTGTCACTCCAGTCACTCCTTGTCACTCCCATCACTCCTTGCTCTCAGTCACTCCTTGCTCCTCGCTTCTTGCCCCTGTTCACTCCTAACTCCTAGCTCTTGGTTCTGATTGGTGTTCACAACTCCTTGCTCTTGGTCATGATTCCTTCACATCGCTCCAATTTTCCCTGATTTGTTCCAATATGCTCAGATTTGTTCCAACTCTCTGATTTACTCTGGTTCGTTCCACTTGGCTCCACTTCACTCTGATTCAGTCATTCCAATTCAGCCCAATTCAGTCTGATTCATTCTGATTCATTCCAATTCAGTCTGATTCATTCCAATTCATTCCAATTCATTCCAATTCAGTCCAATTCATTCCAATTCAGTCCAATTCAGCCCAATTCAGTCCAATTCAGTCCAATTCAGCCCAATTCAGTCTGATTCAGTCTGATTCACACATTCCTAAGCTTTTCCTGACCCAGAAAACCTTGACTTCATTTTCTGACATCCTTTTAATCTTAGACCCATTTGCTGCTTGGGAAAAATGCAGAAATATATACAATTTTCCATTCAGTTTTCCTGTCTAGAAAATCTAGAGAAACATATGTGTTCTCATGTGAGTTTCATGGTGATTTTCTCCACCCAGAAAATCATAGATTTCCTTGGAATTCCCCATATCAGGGAATCCCAGGAAAATCATACTTTTTCTGTTGATTTTGATGATGCAATTCCTAGGAATTTCTGAAGATTTGATGGGCTCAGAAAATCTTTGGAAAACTATCAGTCTGCCACGAATTTGACTAATCAGAAAAACATTGTCATACCCATGATTTTCCCATGTTTTTACTGAATGTTTTCCCAAGTAATTCCAAGAGATCTTCTGAAAGTTTCCCAGAGCCAGAAAATCCTTGGCAAATATTAGATTTTCCCTTAATTTTCCTGTTCAGAAAATCATTGGCAAACCCAACCATTTCTCAAGATTTTCCTCATGGTTTTCCCATCCGGAATTTTTTTCCCTGCCTCTAGTGAGGAGTCAGCCATTCATTGCTTAAACTCGTTCACGGCCTCCTTCCTAGATGGTTGCTGGTGAGGTTCAAAGCCCATCTGTGGGTGGCGACCAGAGTCAAGCATAAAGGGAGTCTCTTTTGTGGATGAGTGGACATGGTTGTTGTACTGGAACTCAGCAAGTGGCAAGAGGTCATCCCAGTCATCTTGTCTTTCATTCACAAATAGATGCAGATATTGCTCGAGCTCTTGGTTGACACATTCTGTTTGTCCATCCGTTTGTGGGTGGTATGAAGTGGAGGCAGCTACCTTGATACCCAGAGGTCTGTATAGTTCACAAGTGAACTCACTGACAAACTGTGTGCCTCGGTCTGAAACCACACGAAAGGGGAGGCCATGATGTCTCCAAACATGATCCCTAAAGAGGCGAGAGGCTCCTAATGCTGTAATGGTGGTCAATGTGGGGATGAAGTGAGAAAGTTTGGATAAGGAATCCATGACAACCATCACTGTGTCATACCCATGTGAGTCAGGGAGTTCAACAATGAAGTCAACACTGACTGTCTCCCAGTGCTGTTCAGGAACCTCTAGAAGGTGTAGTTCTCCAACAGGCAATCAATGTTGAGCCTTGGTGCATAGGCACAAGTCGCATGTCTTTGTGTAGTTACCAATGTAGCGAAACATGTGAGGCCACCAATAGTTCCAAGAGACAAGCTCCAAGGTCTTCCTATGTCCAGCATGGCCAGCAATACGAGTGTCATGATGTTGGGAGACAATTCAACATTGTAGGTCATGCTGATTGGGGACATATACCTTTCCACAGAACAGAAGTGTACCGTCTTTCTCATCCCACTCTGATGACCTCACAGACTTCCCAGTAGTCTTGTGAAGCTCTGTGGCAGTGCATGTGACTGACTCTTCAAGCTCTCCTTCCTTGGTGCCACTACAAATGTCCCTCAAGATGTCGTGCTCTCCACCTGTGAACTCCAGCCCTTCTAGTGTGTAAATGACAAAGAGTTCTGGTTGGAGAAGTACCAAGTTCTCATTGTCATTTGAGCCAGTGCCATGATCAGGTCAATGAGAGAGCATGTCTGACTTGTCCATGGTTTTGCCTGGGCTGTGCAGATTGTAGTTGAATCAAGATAGGTAGAGTGACCAGCAAGCTTGACGGCAGTTGAGTTTTTGGATGTGCGAAAGTACTCGAGGTTTTTGTGGTCAGTCCAAATCTCAACACAGTGTCTCACCCCTTCAAGGAAGTGTTGCCACTCTTCAAGGGCACAGATGATGGTGAGCATTTCCTTGTCATGGATCTCATAGTTGCATTCTACTTGACTGAGGCTCTTGGAGAGGAAGGCTATAGGGTGCCACTTGTTATTGTTTTTGGATTGTTGAGATAAAATGGCCCTGGTTGCAAAGTCTGAGCTGTCTGCCTCGACATGATATGGGAGGTCATCATCTGGGAATGCAAGGATGGGTGCAGACATTACCAATCTCTTTATTGTGTCAAAGGCAGCCTGTTGAGATGGTCCCCATGTCCAAGGTGTGTCCTTGCAAAGCAGGTCGAACATTAGAGCATGGTGTGAGAACTTCTCAATGAAATGATGGTAGAAGTTTGCAAAACTAAGGAATGACTGCACCTCCTTCTTGCTGTTAGGTATTGGCCATTCAGCAACACCAGCAACTTTGACAGGATCCATCTCAGCTTTCCCATGTGAAATAATGAGACCTAGGTATTCTATCTTGGTCTTATCAAAGTTGCACTTATCAGGACGCAAATAAAGCTTGTGTTCTCTGAGATGCTGGACCACCTTCCATACGACTTCGTGGTGCTTCTTTAAGTCCTCTGAAAAGATCAGAATGTTGTTCAGATGCACACAACACCTTTAGCAATGAGGTCATGAGAGACGTCATTCATCATGGTCTGAAAAGTGGCAGGGCTGTTAGTGAGGCCAAAAAACATCACTAGAGGTTCAAATAGTCCCTGATTTGTCCTGAATGCTGCTTTCCACTCATCACCCTCTTTGATCCTGACATTGTTAAAGCCCCAATGGACATCAAGCTTGGTAAAGTAGTGAGCCCCTTGTAGGCTATTGATGAGGTCCAAAATCAAGGGAAGAGGGTAACGATTCTTGATCATCATTGCATTTAACACCTGGTAGTCTTGGACAAATCATAGGGCACCATCCTTCTTTTTGACAAAGAACACTGGTGAAGCCATTGGTGACTTTGATGGTCGTATATGTCCCATATGTAGATTCTCTTCAAGGAACTTGTCCAGCTCAGCCTGTTCTCCTGGTGACAAGGGGTACACCTTGGGTGATGCTCAGGGATTGGTTCCCGGTTCTAGTTTGATGGTGTGATCCCATGGCTTGCATTCCAGAAGCTTGTCAAACGACTCCTTTGCAAAGACATCTTTGTAGTCAGCCAGGTAGTCTGGAAGAGTGTCTGAAGGTTGGGAGTTATGCCAGGCAGCTTCTGCAAGGTGTTGCAATGTTGTTGAAGAAGCACGAATGAATTCAGCTTGGGGAGGGAGCATAGCAACTAGAATGCAGTCACCCTCTTCTACAGCTTCATCAGATGTGTCTTCAGTCATTTCAGAATCACCCCCATACTGTTGACTCAGGAGGAGTTCTTCTTCAACTGATGGTCCATCTGAGTCATGCATGAGAATAGGACAAGGACCGATACGGCAGGTGTGTAGTCATAGGGCCTTCTGATGTTCTTCCTTGATGATATTGTGACATGTATGGCATTGGGGAGGGCAACGAGTCATCCATACTTCTTGAGACTTTCAGTCGACCTCTGGGTTGTGGTCTCAAAGCCAGGTGTAGCTGAGGATCATACATTGACGCCCTAGGCATGTAACAGCAAACACAGCTCTCTTGGAATGGTCCTTGTACTGCAGAATTAGATCAACAACTTCAGTGATAGATCCAGATTCATTGGGTGAGCCATCAACATTGTACATGGGGATAGGGCAAGAGAGTGGTCATGCAGTGAGGCAGTTTTCTTGAACAAATCCCAAATCAATAAACAAGCCGGTGGCACCTGAGTCAAGTAGAGCGTGAACTGACTTGATCTCTGCTGTATCAGTGGTTTGAACTTTGACTGGGAGAGAGAGGGAGTTTGGACCTGGGGTGGAGGCAACGACATATTGTGCAGAAAGATTCAATTCCCATTTTTTATGATGGAAGCAAGTACAAGATGAGGAAGGAGTTAAGGGTTGTGTGTCTAGTGTTTCACTCTCTGGTGTTGAAGAATCAGGTTCTGAATCTGTATATTCATCATTTACCTGATTATACAGCAGTGGAGTGAAACGATTGGAAGTTGGCAGCAGGGGCACACTATTCACCTGCTGCGTGACACAAAATCCTCTTCTTCCTCTTCCTGGAGCTCAGGTCCATCTTCTGTGATAGGGTTTGTCCCAGGGTCAGAGGATGACAGCAAGTGGGTGATCCATTTGTCCTTCTCTTCAGCAGTCATAGTACGAACATTGAACGCTTGGGGACATTCCCAAAAGAAGTGGCCTGGTTTTCCACATCTATGACAGACAAGGGGACTGGATTGGCAACAGCAAGTGACATCCACCTCCATTGCCACTGGTTGGACACCCATGGTAACAGTAGGTGGGGCTGCCTAAAGCTGTGATGCTGAGTCTGATTGGTGAGGTGAGTTTCTGTGGTTGATACCAGCAGAGACAGTGGTGGGGTGGGAAGGAGTATTTGAGGCACCTTGGAATGCTTCATTAGCAGCACGTGCCTGTGAAATCATCCTAGCCACTGAAAACCATTTGGGAAGGTCAGCATCTGATGGGCATCCCTCAACCATATTAGCAATCCAGGTCTGGATAGAAGGGTTGAGATCATGATGAAATTTCATGATGAGGGAGGCCTGTTCTCCATATCCAGACTTCTCTACCAGTTCTTCACGAGTTTGGTCTGGGCAGTAATTTCTTCGTGGGGAAGGAAGAATGTCAACTTGAAGGTCTTCTCGAAAGAAGCCCAGGTAGAATGGGTAGGGCAACTAGTTCTAGTTTCCATTTCGAAGATATGTGTGGCAAAGGACAAAGCACGACCAGATTTCATGAACGACAAGGCCCATAGGACTTTTGTGTGATCATTGGCAAACTGAGTTGGGCATAGGGCAAGATAAAGCTTGCAGGAGTTCAAGAAGGCTCGTCCTTTTTCTCTGTCACCATTGAAGTCAGGGGAGTGGCAGGTGTGGCGCGTTTTTGAGTAGTGGGAGGGGAGAGGGACGCCATCATAAGGCTAGTAATGTCATGGTTCAAGGTGTGCACCTGGACATTTGTCTGTAGAACCTGTTGTGCCAGTAATTCCTTCTGCTCTCTTTTAACACATAAGGTGGCCTCTAGAACAGCAACATGCTGATGAAGTTCATTGTAAGCCACTTGGAAATCAAAGGGATTTGGGTCTTCTGGTATGGGTGTAGACATGGTAGAGGTAGATGGAATATTAGGGAACGTACTAGAGGGGTACTCAGCCGCTATGCACCTGAAGATATCAATTCAGAGACAACGGTGACAGTGACCGGTCCAGTGAGTTGGCAGACTTTTTTACTATAAGGGCAACCCCTGGGGCTAGTGGAATATCACACTATAACCTGGCAGGTAGGAATCTGAAGATATATACACCTACAGGAAGCTACAGAGGAGGATGTATACCTGGCAAGTGGGAATCCGAGGAGAAAAGTCTAGGGACCTCACTGCCAACTACACTACTGAATATAGAATGAAGTCCGAAAGGCAAACACAAGCACTTGCAAGATCAACACATGGGTGCTTGCAAGATCAATGTTTGAGTGCTTAAATAAGCACTCAAGATGTAGCTAGAATAAAGAAAGGATGAAATGTCAAGAGGGAGGAGAATAGGAAGGTCATAGGGGAATGAAGATAAGAGGAGTCAAAATAATAGACAGAGAGAAGAGAGAGAATAGGAGAGAGAATAGGGGTTCCCCTTACACTAACCCAAGTGTATAACAAGGATAGCGAATATACATGAGCCATCTACTGCTTATATAGATGTATGGAACCAGGGGCATCTAGATAGGAAACATATCTGAAGGCTATCAACCAATAAATATGTGCAGCACTATCTAACAATTGGAGATACTCGAGATAACCTGCTGGAAGATAACTAAAGATAGAGTGTCAGGTCTGTCATGTGTCCATGACAGGTCAGGGACAGACGATGATAAGGAGATAAGAAGGATGTAGTACTGGGTATGCACTCCCCAGGAGTCTACCAGACCATAGAGTAGGAACTCCGCTGTAGTAAGCATGGAGTTCCCCTTACAGCTGGTGTCTAAGCAGTGCATACTGTCAGGGAGTGAAATAAATGGGTTATGCCTCAGTATGATGGTATAGACCATGTATACTGTATAAACAACCAGGATACCAATATGGACGGTATGTACTCCTGCATAGCAATATATACAGTATGAGACAGTACATACCATATATATAGGCTGTATATACATGTACTATTCACACCATATGTACTACCTACATATATATTCCATGGTAATCCAAATAGGAAGTAGCACACTGGTGCTATGTTAGAACTGCACTCAGGCTGGCAAGTCTTCAAGAGTTCAACTTGAAGAATGATCACTAGTACCATGATGCTACTTACTGCCAGTGCTAATGGTGTGTAACAATTTGAAAGAAAACATGCCATGGCATAACAATTGCAGTAGTACTACAGCACATTCAAGTTTTACAGCCTGTACAGATAGTAGTATCACATGAATGATCACAACACTAGTATTACTGTACCAGTATGTATTACATAATTGACTCAGTGGACAGTGACAACAGATTCAGACTCAGACTTGGAGGCTCAACAAAACAACCTGGACGGATCACCTGGTGGTAGGGCTCAGTAGGGTGATCATGATGCAGGAATGAAAGAAAGCAATTTGAACACTAGTATTCTCAGGGGCTTAGACTTGGCAGGTGTCAATGAGGTTCTACTCACTTAGTTGTTGTTGTTGTTGTTGTTGTCTAGAAGTAGGGCTGCTCCAGTTACCTCTTGATACTCAGCAGGTGTATAAGCTGGATTAATCCACCTAAAGAGGCATTCAATCCTGGTTCAACAGATGCCTATGTTGAGATGAGATGCCATCCCATGTCAGCCTGTGGGACATCTCATGTGCTGTGGCATTGCCTTCGTCCCTAATTGCCCTAGAATGAGAGCCAACAAGGAGGCTAAAGAAGCTGTCAGTATCCAGGGGGGTTCCATCGGCAGTGGTGTGACATTGGAGAAAGCGATGATGATAGACATAGTCTGCCCCCTTCTCATGTGCTGCTCCTGACTCCATCTCCATACCTTCCAGGACAGGTTTGGATTATGAATCACATCTATCATGAACTTTGCCCAACATGGCCAAACCTTTGACAGGTGGGAACCAGCTGGTTTGATGCTCATGTGGGTTTGAGCCTGCCCTCCACTGAGAAACCTTGTGTGCCTCTGGCCTTCACCCATCATCATGGCCACCATGATCCCATTGGTGGGCTGTTGGAATCCATATGTGGGCCTTATGATATTCACCCCTGCATCTATGAGACTCACAGGTAGATCCTGGCTTTTTCTATGGGTGCTATCATGCAATTGCCCATCCTCTACTAGCGAGCCAAACATTCAGTGACTATGCGTGACCACTTAGTGTGTGACACAACCACACCACCACTGTTCACATGTTGTTGGATCACACATTGCCATGAATGGTACGACATCAACCTGCTGACCGCTCATTAAGCCCTGTTGAATAATTTATGCATGGCATAATGTCTCCTCAGAACACAATCCTGTCCCTGAGATCAGGATTGTGTCCCACAATTACATGGCTATTGTCCTTCCCACGTGACCTTTCTGTCCCTGCCACAAGCGGTTTTGGCCCCACAATGGACACATTTCTGTCCCAGCCCTGGGGCGTTTCCATCCCAAAATTCAGCAGCTCCTTGACGGCTGCCCCAAATATCATAAAAATAGGTGCATCCTCTTCCTCTCCCTCAGGACTGTCAGCGTAAAATGATTGATTTTATTTCACCCATGTCATTGTTCTTCCAGTCATAATTTTGACCTCTCCCATGTCGATCTCCCACTCCTCATCACACAAACATTCATGTACAGTGCTGTCAGTCTTCGAAGGTTATCTAATGGTACATAAAGTAACATAAGGTTAGCAGTTGTTAAAAAGTGAGTCTCACTCATATGCTCGTTAGAATGAGTGAACACCAGTGTGAAACAAATCAACTTTGTGAAAGCAATGACCTGATTACACCAAGCATGATTTGCAGCCCAAAGCAACTGTGCAAGGCTTCCTGTGCTCAACTCAAAACCACCTCTTTTTCATTGATTGCATGGCATTCAAATCAATTGTTAACTTTAGACAAGACATACTACTAGGTGCTTGTCTGCTCATGAGCTTGGGCTGACTTGATGACAGCTCCTCTTTGCCATCCAAGCACTTGCATGGATGGTAATGCCTTTGGTCCCTGTAGTGCAGCTTTCACACTTGTTCTGAGTTGAAACAGGCTTTAGAGACTAACCATATAACAGCCCTGGCCTTAGGATATATTCTGAGGCTCTGCATATGTATGACAGAGCAGGGATGGTGTGCGAAACCCTGCATCATTGAAAATGGAAACTCACCTGAGTGAAGTAACCAACATGATACTTCCCCTCAAAGGTTCAGTGTATTGTTCTCATATTCAGGGTATTATATGAAATATGTGTGGGAATTGATTAAGAAATGACATGCCACTGTGAAATGAGTGGCCACGGCATGCACAGATGGCCACTTGACATGAAGTTGTTTTCTAAGGGTTCACAATCTTAATTTGAACAATTTTCCCATTATGCCCTGATGTATAGCTATCAAAATGTATTTGGTTTATAGAATTTGGAGCAGTACTGGACTTGTAACTAAAAGGAAGGACATGCCAGTGATCACCCAGGACAGACACGGCATCCCAGGGATAGAATCGCTATATTGTGGGACATTATGCATTTTTGCATAACTTATTAGCCCACCCAGACATAGTGGCGCAGCTCAATTTCTATGATATTGCATTGTTTGTCAACCTGGTCCAGCTATTGAAACCTTGGATCGCTTTGGATCAACGTTCCACCTCCTTTTGTACTTTCTCTCCCCATCCATTCATTCTTGTGTGTGGCTCTGCATGTGGACTTCAATGTCATTGAAAGTTGCTGGGAGTCGCTTTGTGATCTTGCATGGGAGAGATTCTTAGCAGTCATCCGACCAAACCAGCATCCAACCTGATCAACATATGCCTCAACCATGGGCTTAAATATCGGATAGGTCACCGGTTCTGTTTGGTGTGGTCTCAATATGCCTTTTGTTGGTCAGGTCTTCATAATTTATACCCACCGACAAGAACGTGTATTCAATGTGAAAGTGAAGGGTTATCTTTATGCGCACTGACACATAAAAGCGAGACATTGCGAGTGGTGAGCGCTTGAGCTGCGGGAGCTGCGGACCTTAGCAAAGACACTGAGCAAATCTTACCGGTCGAGGGCAGAGATTCGCTCGCTGTAACCTCGTTTCTCACCTAAAATGAATGCAAAAATAAAAATATCAAAAATACACATAATTTTGTAAATAAATACACTGGATGGATGCATGTACCCCACCTCTTCCCGTCACTCTGACAACTCAACAATGGGTGTACATGCGCTCAGTGAGTCTTATACCATCTTTGAGGCATGAGCTTGCTCGGTTGACCGTTGATTGCAGGTTCCTTGAGAGGTTCTGAAGGGAGGGCGATGGTGGCAGGAATCCGTAGGAAGCGATAGTAGAGGTGTAGGCCTGGCATTGCACACCCCCATGGACCCTCATTGACCCATGGAATGGATCCATGGATCAGATCCATGGACCGGGCTCCCAGCATTCCGGACCTCCTGAACGAACCTAGGCAGTGTTTGGCTGTCGGAGTCTCTGGGAGACAGTCCCGCGCAGCCGACGCGATGTTCACAACATAGGGCATCATGCATCATGGGTCACAAATTAATGAGTTTGATATTTGTATTTGTCGTTACTTCTTATTCAGTGTTTGTAGCTGCACGTATTCGTAGTATCCACCACGACGCGCAAGAAGTTGATCGTGAGTCCCTGCCTCTTTCACTACTCCGTCTCTGAGGAAGTATTTGAACAC
This sequence comes from Ramaria rubella, assembly GCA_015039355.1. Lineage (NCBI taxonomy): Eukaryota > Fungi > Basidiomycota > Agaricomycetes > Gomphales > Gomphaceae > Ramaria > Ramaria rubella. The sequence continues at coordinate 106,932 of MU134456.1, forward strand.
ACGTTAGTGTTCATACAGGAATGATGGATCCGAATATGGGCTCACATACGGTCGGCGTTTTGAATGGTAGACAAGCGGTGAGCGATGGCAATGGTTGTACGGCCTTTTGCTGCAAGGTCTAAAGCCTCCTGTACAACCTTCTCTGAATTTCCATCGAGTGCCGAAGTGGCTTCGTCGAGTAGCAGTACTTTGGGATTTCGGATGAGCGCCCGTGCAATTGCGATTCGCTGCTTCTGTCCACCGGAGAGCTGAGAGCCCTTACCTCCGACTTCGGTATCGAAGCCACTAAGAGGTTTGTCGATGCGAAGTCAATAAAACTTACTCAGGCAATGACTCGATAAAGTCCAAGGTATTAGCATTTCGACAGGCGGTTTCTATCTCTTCTTGCGTGACTTGGTCCGCAGGCTTGTTTGCCCCAAGAAGGACGTTGAAGCGCACAGTGCCAGCGTACAGTGTCTGAACGGCCATGTCAGCAAAGCTTACGCATCAGCGTGCAAACAAAACGCACGGGCTCCTGTGACACCAATGCAATATGTTTCCGGTGCTCCTGAATATTGAGTTCGGAGATGAGCTGGCCGTCGATCTAAAGACGATGTTAGCATCGGTATTTATCAAAAAAGATTTATAAGGAAGCCAGACATAGATGTTACCTGCGAGAGGGTCGTAGAATCTCTCAATGAGTTGGATACTATAATGTAGAGTCAAGACTACGTATCCAACATAAGTTAATTATCCACATACACCGTACTCTTTCCACAACCTGAGGCGCCAACAAGCGCAATGTACGTCCCAGGTTTCACCTCGAGATTTAAATCGCGCAACACCCTGACGTCTGCTCAAGTAGGGTAACGAAAGTAGATCCCTTCCAGACGAATGTGGCCGTTAACATTGCCAGGCGTCTTGCCGTCAGAGGACTCTGCATCGATCTCTGGGGTTGACTCAAGTAAGTGAATGGTATCACTACCCGCCCCTTGAGCAGAGGAAATATCAGGAACAAAGTTGAAGACCTGTACGAGATGTATCAACTACAGTATACAAGATGGTCAAGGTTTACGAACATTTCCAGCCTCAATCGCTCCAAAAACAGTACTCTGGATACAGTGTACTAGTTAGTACAGCGAATTGACTAGACACAAAAACGCACCATAAGTGAAGAACTGCTTCGTTTGTATCTCCAGGCCTGCGATAAGCCGCGAACCAAACCAGAACACAAGTGCGATCACGAAGGACATGCCCTGCGAGAACGCATAGAGCATGCTAGAAAAGATGGCTGTTCTATTGGAATTGTGCAGCGGCCCTTCTAGACTGTTTGAATAGAGCTCTAAACAGTCCTCTTCGCGAGTGAAGGATGCAACGGTGCGAATGGCACCGGCAGCCTCACAGGCGAGCTGTGCAGAATCCTCGTGCGCATTTTTGTTCTGTTGGTCCTTGAGAACCACCACACGCTGGGGATAGGAATTCGGAATCAGGGACAGTCATGTGCTTCATAGTCGGGAGGCATACCAAGCGAATATAACCAGTGGCGACAAGGAGTGGCGTGCACGCTTCAAGCATTTTACATTGGTGGATATTGCATGGAGCGAGGTTCGTGGGCAAAGCTCACCTATACCGACGAGTGCTAGCTTCCAAGAATAGACGAGACCGACAATAGAACCCCCAATCACGCAAGAGAGACTCTGTACAATATTAGCCGACCATCAGTGATCGTTCATATAGTTATACCATCAGTGGAAACTCACGCCCCCAACGTAATACCCGCAAGACCATTAACTCTCTGCGGATTGTCGCCTAATCCAGAAGCCAATCTGCCACTCTGGATATTTTGTGTTTTCGAAACAAATAGTATAACCATGCGATACAACATCACTCACGTTGTTCCTGTCCTTGTCGAAGAATTCGACTAGTGTTCGACGTCAATGCAAATCTAGCACACTAGAAGTAACGACGAACTGACTGTCTTTTCTCAGTATTGCTTTGAAGCTCAAGGCACGCAGCTTGAACGTCAAATGTGACGCAACACTTGCAAAGAAGTAGTTTTGGAACGCGACTGCGATTCAAGCACCAACAGCGATAATGAAGAACCAAAGCGCATTGCGGTTCATATCAAATCTCAGCTGATGGAAGTCTGTCTCTTGGAAGGTTTGGATGGTACCACCTAAACGCACCTCTTCCATCAAACTGACACCAAATAGCTTCCTACTGAGCATGCTTACCAAATACGATCCCAACAGATGGATATACCATCCCAGCCATAATCGCGAACACAATGCCGAAGGCATAAAGCAACCAGGTCTCGCGATTGATCTTGCCCATACGGATGAACAATTGCACAAGCGAGATCCTTTGGTCGTCATCTTCATGCCCACGTTCCACTCTGCGTTTCTCCAAAATCTCACTGGCAAGTGACCGGCTTCCCGTGGCGCGACGACCCAGTGGAACCTCATCCTGAGCCGTATTCTCCATGTCCACCACGACACCTGACTTCTCATCGCCATCGCTACTACCCTCCTCGCTACCATGCGTTTCCCGCAACTTCTGTGTATTCACAAGCCTTGCATACAAGCCATCGGGCAGCGCGAGGAGCTCCTCATGTGTACCCTGTTCGAGTACGACACCGCGGTCTACAACGAAGATACGGTCCGCATCCTTGATCGTAGAGAGCAAGTGTGCGATCGTGATCGTTGTGCGCCCCGCAGCAGCCTTGTCGAGCGCGTCCTGCACAATGCCCTCGGATTGTGTGTGAAGTGCGCTCGTCGCTTCATCCAAGAGCAGAATCGGCGGATTCGACACGATCGCTCCAGCGATGGCAATACGTTCTGCAGATCAGAAGTACGGTGGTCAAAGCGACATCCAACACCAATCGCGCCCGTTGTGTGCGAAATAACACACGTACGTTTCTGCCCGCCACTGAGCAAGAACCCATGCTCACCCACCATTGTCTTGTACCCATTCGGAAGCTTCGCAATGAACCCATCTGCATTAGCCTTAACACACGCTTCTTTGATGAGCCGCATCTTCTCCTCGGGGGCATGCTCAAACTTCGTCCCGATAAGCCCGTGTGCGACATTGTCCTCGATCGTCGTGGCGAATAGCGTCGGCTCCTGTGATACCAGCCCGATCTGGCTACGCAGCCATTTCAGGTTGAGGTCCCGCAGATCCCGGCCGTCGAGCTTCACAACGCCAGAGAGCGGATCATAGAACCGCTCAACAAGGGATACGACCGTGCTACCACAGACATGCCAAGTCAGCCCATCGGAGTACCACATAACATAGACTAACGCCGGACGCGCGCGCTCACCTCTTACCAGATCCCGACGCACCTACAAGCGCAGCGGTCTTCCCCGCCTCGAACGTGAGAGTGAGGTCCTTGACGATGGGCACATTCGGCCGGCTGGGATAGTTGAACACGACATTCTCGAGGTCTATGCGGCCATCGACGTTCTCAGGCTTGAGACCCTCTGTGGACTATCGATCGGCGGGGCACGGTCAATGGTTGCGAAGATCTTGGACGCGGCACCACAAGCTCCGGAAATCGCTAAAAAGGGAAAGGTAAAGAGTAGAGTGGGCGGGTGTGCACGCGTTGGGCCTTGGACTGGAATAACGTACCTTGCATCTCAGGCGCCATCATCGCGAGTGAGATTGACCCGGTCAAGATGGCTAAAACGACGTTGACGACCGTCCCCGCATTCGCCTCGCCCTCGATAATGAGCGTCGTGCCAAAGTAGAAAGCAAGTGCGTAGGCGGAGTTGCCCACGAAAAAAAGACAGCCCATGCCGATGCCTATGCATGACTATCCAAAAAGGAGGGAAGAAAGAAGGGGTTGGATGTCGAACGTGTAAGGAGAGTAAATTAAAACGCACCACGTGCCACGGCGCCTTTGTAATCGATGGCGAGTGCTCGATGCCCATACTCGTCGTACATCTCCGCGAGCTTTCTTTGAGTCCCGAATGCGTGGGTCACACGCACGGAAGAGATAACTTCTTCGGCAAGGCTTCCGCCTTCTGCTGTGGCATTGCGGCTCATCCTGTAGGGGTGGTGTTGAGCTGAGACGGTCCAGGCTAATTGTCAAAGGGAAAAGGAAACAGGGGGCGGGAAAAGCGCCCCCCCAAAGCATAGAATATGACTTCAACACTTACTGCATGTACGTGCCCGTAAACTTGTTCAACACGCCACCCGTGATCGCGATACCTGGCAAAATTGAAGACAGGGCCAGGGCAAGACGCCATGATCGAATATAAGCCACTGAAGAGACCAAATGTCACTTTATCGTAAACGCAAAATCCTAGGTTAGTGCAGTCTCACGGATGAAACCGCACGCAAACGCGCCCAAAAAGTTCACGACGACTGAGCGATGAAAGCTGCCTTAGTTACGGGACATTGAAGATGAGAAAATTAGACACACGTGCGACTTTTTCGGAGGTGCCTTGTTGAATGAGATCTATGGAGGCAGTTTGAGAACGGCCATATAAAAGAGAACAGGGACCGTGGTACGTGTGTCAGTCTGAATACGTGAGGCAACCTCGCCTGCTCCGACATTGTCGAAAAATGCAATGTCTCGCCTCAGTACAGCTCGCAAATAAAGCTCCCGTATACGTTTTGCCATGACCTCACCTAAGTAGCGGTGTAAATCAAGATGGAAGTACGCCACTACTCGCAAGGCCGTTACGCACCGGTGTAAACCCACAAGAGCATGTATATATACGTCGATACACAGATTCCGACGCCGATGAAGGCGAGGATCATGGCATCCTGAGAAGTGACGCGACGGAATTCGTTTGCGGCTGCCTGGAATGCCGGGTTGGAAACATCAAAGTGAGTTTGCTGTGCGACCATGCCAAAGTTAACGAATGAGTTGACGAGTTTGCCGAAAAGGAGAGAAATTAGAGGCTGGTTTTGACAAGTCAACAAGGGACATGGGGGAGAGCGGAATTGGACGTACTTGAGCTGCACCTGGGATAGCAGCAGCAATCAGGCCCACAAAGTCCAAGAAAAGTTCGAAAGAGGTCGCAAAGCTGCACGAAAATGTGTGGGCAGGGCAAGGTTTCGGGTAGATAGAGAGCTACGCACCGAAAGAGTTGGGTGGAAGAGACGACAGCATCTGGTTTCTGCTGGTCTGGCATTGTAAAGGCGACATCTGAGCCGGTAGCATCGTCTGGGTCTACCACGCCTGGATCAGGGGTGTGTGGTATGGTGCGTTTCTCGACGAGGTCATTGTGCTTGAAGCTACGCTTTGGTCTGGCCATGGGAGACCAGGAGCTGGAATGGGGGAATTAGCATACTATCACCAGGAGTGAGGCCAGGGGATTAGTGATATGAAAGAGGGCGGCCGTCGACCGACGTGTGCGCCGCCACATTGTAATGCATCTATCGACGTCTATCACCCACAGATACCCATTTCATCAAACTCAGGACAACAATCTAAGGAAGGCTGGATTGCAAGCAAATTGCAAGTCCCGCTTTCCATAACAATCGAGATGATACTAAGTTATGACTCGAAATAAATGTAGTTGCTAGCCGAGTCCCGGTGTTCCATACAGCTTCGCACGACATCGACGTAAGTTCGTAGAGATCTGTGAGTGACATACGTAACCATGATTACTACAATGATGTGACTACAGTGATGCTTCTGCGGTCTTCTAAAAGAAATACCACAGCCCCGACTCTGAATAACGTCCGACTGGTACAAAACACATACTGTAAGACGCCCGTTTCAATCAAAATTAATAAACATTCAGTACCTACTCAGTCCTTAAATGTACAGCTTAAATTGGCGATTGACATGTCTTCGATCATCACGCGCACGAACTGGGCCTATGATAGTATCATATATGATATGTATAGCTAGTATTTAAGTAATTTAAGTCCTCTCCCTGTTAGGCTAACTTCAAGTTGAACCCGAAACGTCGAGATGGGATTGCTAGTAGTCTGCTGGCTTCTAGCCACCCTCGCATGCTCCGTCGTTCAAGCTGAACATGCCCAACGTCCATATATTGCCTTTGTATCTATGCCCTTCAAAGGCCATGCGACACCCGTGCACGCTCTCGCGCAAGAGCTCAGCGGCCGCGGGTACGAGACTGATTTCATCACCATGGATTATCCACCCTTCACTGGCGCACTCGCTCGTGCGCAAGGGCCGCGCTACGTATCCTTGTTTCCCTACAAGCAGGTCTGCTCGCCAGACGACCTACAATTATCCTTCCTTATGGGCGGTGGCACAGTGAAGAAGAGCGACGTTGCTCCTGAACGAGCCGCAGCCGTCTGGCGCTGTGTCTTCATCTATTATGAGGATTTCTTGCCTGCTCTCACACACAAGTTCCTCGAACGCCGTCCTGATCTTGTCGTCGCAGACTCTTTCACGTTAGCTGCAATCGTGGGAACTTTATATTCTCCATATAACTCTAGTTGACATTTTCGTATGTTCAGGACGCAGCCTTCAATCTATCCATACCGCTCGTTATCAATCATCCAAGCGTTTACACCACACAATCATTCGATCTACCGGCAGGATGGTCGGCTTTCCACTCCTGGGGTGCGAAAGTCCTCAGATCGAAAGGAGTACTCGCCTCTCTGCGTCGCTGGCTCAATCATACCCAACGTCGCTTTTTCAGTACCATCGGCGGCGAAACTCCCGTACATTTTGCACAGAAAGCCTTGAGGTTCGTGCTGCACGCGCCAACCACACCATTAATGTACTTAAAATGATCTCGTACTAGAAAGCGATCTGGCGACCCCTCATTTGTCAACCTTCCTCTAACAGCGAGTGTTCCCAATTTAGTGAACATATTTTTTGGCCTCGAATACGCACAGCCTGTACCGCCCCACTACACTCTCATCGGGCCTGTTCTCTCGGCCGAGGCTGAGGCTGAAATCGTTGGATCGGACGAGAACAACGAAAGTGCGGCTTCGTTGGAAGATTGTCCCGAAATACACTGGCTCGACGGACTCGTGCAAGAAAACTCGGACGTCCAGGTCATATTGATCAACTTCGGAACGACGGGCGTGCTCAAGCCACGACAGGTCCAAGCCATGCTGAAAGGCTTTGCCGAGCTCAACACGAACCAAACGACTCCAGGTGCGTTTCCCTTGCTCACTTCTGATGCTTGTTCCTTTAATTTACATACATGACACTGAAGCCTTTCGCGTGATGTGGCGTATTCGGGAAGAACAGTATCGTTCCGCGTTCGAGGCGCAGAATGAACCAATCCCTCCTATTCCTTCTTATGTACACTTTGTCCCGTGGCTCTGTTCTCAGGCCGCGGTGTTGCGCCATCCCGCGGTCCATTTGTTTATCAGCCACGCTGGCATCAATTCGGCGCAAGAAGCGATTCTCGCCGGTGTTCCCATCCTCGCTGTAAGCTCTCCCTCTGACGCTAATCAGCCCCTGTCCTAATTTTCCCCAGATCCCATCGATGGTAGACCAACACGCCATGGCAGTGCGCATAACCGACGCCGGCGTCGGACTCGCCCTGCCTCCTAACCACTTCACCTCAGGCACCTTCTCCCGCGCAGTCTCGCAAATACTTCATCCCCAGGCTGCATTCTCCCGTGCTGCACAGGAACTACGCAAGTTCCTCGTTTCGGACCCGACAGGTCTCGGTAGAGTGCGCGGTGCGAACGTGATCGAGGACGTGCTGCATCGGGATTATAAGTACCTCATCCCGCAAGAAATTCTCACCCAACCTGGATGGGCTAAATCTGGACTGGACGTGGTGGTCTTGGATGTCGTGACGATTGTAGGACTGTTGTGGTTGGTAAGAAATATTGTTCAGAAGTCTAGGGGAATTGTGCGGTACATACAACGGCAGAGACTCGGAGGACGCGGCCCAGGGTCCCTGAAATTGGACTAACGCAGGGGGAATTTCGTGATTCTGTTTGTTCCGCGCGGATGTTCTCCAGAAAAAATTCCTTCATGGCGTCCAGAACTTAGATTGGTTATTCTGTCGTCTACAGTTTTTAAAAGGTTGACCTATGTAAATAAACTAATATGTACGTTGGAATAATCATCCTGTTGCCAATTCTGCGAGACGATGTGAATTCTCGTTTTCTTTGTAGATGAAGTCTTGGGGGGAAAACGACATAAATGATATACAACCTTAAAACTGCATGATAATGGACATGTCATTGTTACTCGACACTAGGAACAACCCTTGTCACGCTGAGGTGTATTATAAAAATAGATCATATCTCATCTTCGGCTATATCACTGCGTTCTCGATGTCCATGCGATTACAGTGATTCAGCCGTCCTGCACTCCCCTCAAGGTTGAAATCACTTATCTGAACTTCTACATGGAGATTGAAATATGGTTTCTAGATCTAGCTACACAACTTCAACTTTCACTCAGAAATTTATTGCATGCACCATCAGAAAAAACCTCTGGCGACATAGCTGTCCAACCATATATACACCCTTACATAGCTCACCTTACCTCTAGGGAGGGAGAGATATAACATATAGCTCGGATAGCTGCCAGTGTGGCCAACATAGCACACGATAGTGCTGATATCACAGGCTGTATAGTACATAGAGTTGTGTAGCATCCCTTCATAATATGTAGTATGCATGGGACATTATCATGAAGGTAGGTATATTTTCAGGGAAAGTAGAACACAAGAGATGTCAGAGTTTCCTCAGATAATAACTACCAGAGAGTTTGATAACTAAAATTCTGAGTCTCTAGAACAGTCAATTCAGCATCCTGATCTTAGTGTACTCATCTGCAGGTGGATGTGCCACTTTCCCACAAGAGATTGATGGCGGTACATCCATTGAAGTTCAAGATGAGCTGTTGGGCACGAGCAAGTGTGAGTATGCAGCCAGTAGGCTGGGGTGTGGCTGGGGACATACCATGTCCTTCTGGGACATAGTGACCTACTCCATGGCAAGCGCATAGTCGGGCAGGGTGTGGATCCAGAAGGTCTTGGGCACATACTCCTTGACAAGCTCCACATGCAAATCAGGCTCTTGATCTTGCATCCAATACCATTTACGACACACACACGCACATGGCCCCATTGAGCTCAAATGCACCAACAAGAATAAGCCAGGACACCCACTAAGCTGTTGCGACTTGTTCATGGTGTGAGCCCGTGATTCTCCAGAGTCAAGCTGCATTTTAATGCTGATTTCAACAAAGGTGGAGGTGAGTCAGCTTTCAATATCTTTGGATGTCAGCACTGTTGCCATCTCATTGTGCGAATGCGCTGAGCAGGATGCTCAGGGTACAACAGGATTTAGCCACAGCTGGCCTTGTGGATAGCAAGAATAAACAGAGATATTTTGATCAATTTCTTCATTAGCATGGTGTTAGCTTCTGAGAGTGGTGGGACAGTGTGCATGGAATAACTTACAAATTGGATAGCAGTGACGCTGGCAGTGGTTCAAGGTCACGTGTCCTTGAAGTTTCGGTGACGCGAGGCCGTTCCCACTTATATAAACTAAGCATACTCGTTCTCAACTGCAAACCTTACCACCATGTGCTCACACATAGCTCTCTTTCACACAAGCTTATATACACCCCAAACCCTCAAAGTAACTCCTTGTGAATAGTGCCTCTGATTCACAGCCTCCAGAAATGGTGCACAATTCCACTTAAGTTGTCAACTTGCAGCTACTCCTCGCCTTTCTTAAAACCTGTACCAGTCCACTCTCGCGCTGTGACCACCATCTCTCCCTGAAACCCTGTGCTTATGTCTGCCCATGCCACCACTGACAAGCATGATACTCGACAGCACCTACTACTCCATAAAAGACGCTCACTGCACACACACCTATCTTCATCAGCTTTTGCCAGACCATCATCTGCTGTGCTACCTCCAGTCTACCAGATACATCATCTCCACACTCGTTCCATCTTCATCAATTCTATTTTCGATATGCCATCCAGAATTGCCACCACCACATCCCATGATTTGTTTCAGATGACCACCAAGCCAGACATACACGTTGGACCACACATTGAACTTCCTAGTCAATGTTCTCCGCTTGATGTTCATTTGTCCAGTCCTCCTCCACAAGTCGCACATCGTCGGTACTATCCCCTATATGTCAAATCTCCTGAAGGCCCAGACCAAATATTCCCCTCCTATCCTCCTTATCGCGTTCACGATTGCATTTGGGTATTCAACCCTGTCTTCCATGCTCCCTTCCACGTCATCAGTTTCAACCCAAACTATGAACCAGTGAATGGTTGGCATTGTATCATACTCAGGAACTACTGGGATATCAAAGAGTTTGGTCCAGGAACAGAGATTTGCTACAGTTATGTGCCTAAGGACTTCATCAAGCAAGACGCATCTTCGTTCTCTCTCTGGAGGAGATTCATATCCAAGTGTCATGATTGGTTCAAATGTTTCTGAATCGTCTTCAAGTCAAGTAGCTCACTTACTCATCCTCGGAGATATTTGACAATCAACTGGAATCCTATTGGATGGCTGTGACTCATTTTCCCCACATGACTCACTCACTTCTTGGTTGTACTTCTATTTCCAATTGTTCCAGATGGTCTATTGTCTGTGACTCACTTCTATTCTATTTCTGGCTTCTATTTCCAATTTGCTGCCACATTTCCATTCATTTCTTCAACCACCTGACTCATTTTTCCATTTCATTACAAACCACCTTCCTATTTTGGTTTTCTGCCTCTCGCCATTAGTCATTTCTCCTGTCTGCTGTCGACAACATCATTGTATGGCATACTCGCATCGTTTGTTGTTCTGCTCATGTATATAAGGCCTGTTTTGCCTTAGTGTACCCCAATTCACCTCTTTCAGTTGGATTCACTCATCTAAGTCTCAAGTCTAAGTCTTCTAAGTCTACTACTACTTCTACGTCTACGTCAAGGCGAGCTTTGTCAATCACGTGACACTTGCTGTTGTATATTGTCTTCACTTACGTCATCATCATCATCACTGCTACGTCCTCATCTTCATCTTTATCCTACTTTTATTGCTGTTGATAGCAAAGCACACTGAGCCAAAAACCAGTGTAAGTAGCCGTGCAACGATGACACTGCTACCCACTGTCTTTTGGATCCATTTCCAAAAGTAAACCGACACTGCCACTCATTGTTGCCCTGGGCGCTCACAACTCACACTTTCTTGAGCTATCGGATGACGTTGAGGTCCTTCAACATCTTGTCATCTTGGTCAATAATCAACTGAAGAAGAGCAAGAAAGATGTGCATTTCTTGACAACCACTACACCTTCATCTGAGTCTAGGCTCTATCAGTCAACACACTCGATGCCTCAGTGAATGCCAAGCCCTTGACAATGGCAAAGTGACTTCACTTTCTCACTCTGCCCAGGCATAACCTCGAGGCTTGCCATAAATTCCTGTTCAACAGCATATACAACTTTGGAGGCATCAGCAAGGTTCGTGTATTTCCTCATCCACTTTCAATTGGGTGCCATTTGACCCTCGTATCCCCAACCTTCCCATACTTCTCTTTTGCCGCACTTAGGCCTCACGCAACCAACAAACGCACAATAACTCATATTTTTAAACCCAGAGATTTCATGTTGGGAACAAGAGGAGCATTGAGCTGATGCTCAGCGTAATTAGACTACTACCTGCAATGTTTTTAGATAGCTTATCTTTTGTGATCCATCTGTGTTTGTATATCCTTTCGCAAGTTACAACATAATGCTGTATCGCCTATCATTGAGCGATTTTGCACTATTTGCATGACCTCCACCTATAGGTGCACTATCGCTACTCTCTGTATATGATGGTCTGGTTATACACACTATGGCAACACTATCTATCCAATCCCAGTGCTATAAATTCACAATGGCTCCTCTATGTATCCCACTGTCCAGCTATATGTACACTATGGTGTGCTATCCAGGATTCACAGGAACTATGTGCACTATGCAGCATAAGACCTTGTGATGTGACTATGGCAGATTTTTTCTGATGACATTATAATCAGCCCTCCTGGCCCCACAACCTGTAACCTCTTTTCTAAAATGCTGTTGTATCCCCACATTATGTGCGATTCGGTGTTGTCTGCGATTCAGCATGCTTGACCCATGTATAGTATATAGATCCAAGCAGGATGATAGCTATGGATGATGCTCGGCTGCTGTAACAAAACATGGTCAGAGGAATTGAACACCTGGAGTCTCAAAATATCACAAACATACCTGGTGATGATGTCTCCAAAGAGCCACATCCCTAGCAAAGACGCTGCAACACCACGGACAGCGGACAACACCATATGAGTAATGGGGGAAGTCACCTTTATCAACAGCAAGCTGGCAACACTCATCATGAATCCCAGTGTGCCCTAGATTAAAACCATCTGAGCTGTTGGTTGAAACCGTGATCATAGCTCCCCATAAAAACTTAGGCAAAGCAGTCATTCCACTAACCTCGACCCTCGTACTACCAGCAAAAAGATTACAAATACCAGGACCTTCACCCATGATGATGATCAATGGGGGCAACACGTGAGTGCACTGAAAATTCATGTACCAACTTAGCTTGCACTGGAAACAAATCAAGGTGTCCTGAGTCAGGGAATGCTTAGGACATCCTATGGAAAGCGATCATGTTAACATTGTGTATGGACTTGTAACATGCTTGTTTTATTTAATATGACCCAGATATGTTTCAAAGCCAGACATACATGGAAAAATTACAATGATCATAGCATGTATTCCACATTATTGCAGGATGTGTTCACAATATGGCCTTTTTCAGTGCATCAACAAAACATCCTGTGATAATATGGAATACATGCTATGATAATTGTAATTTTTCCATGTATGTCTGGGTTTGAAATATATCTGGGTCATATTAAATAAAACAAGCATGTTACAAGTCCATACACAATGTTAACATGATAGCTTTCCATAGGATGTCCTAAGCATTCCCTGACTCAGGACACCTTGATTTGTTTCCAGTGTTGAGCACACTCCTGCCGATGACAGCGAGACTGCTTTTGATAACAACAGCATGACAGGCCATTATAAGGGAGCTTGCAACACCAAAACTGACACCGACAGTGGATATGGGGACCAAGTCAAGGAACACACCCACAAAGAATCCAGCAGTGATGACAATGCATGCACTTATGATCGCAGCAGATGGGCAGACCACCAAGAATAAGAATGAAGACCCAATGGTAAATGGAAGCACCCAACCCTGTGCAACTTGGTAAAAGGATGTGTCAAGGTACTTGAGCATGTAGTTGCTGAATGAAAGCCCTACGACATTCAGTCCAATCATTGGCACAAGCATCTTTGCAGCCCGCCTGTTAGAACCCAGATTCATTCCCAGCTTTTCCGCTTTTCTCTGATATATTCTGATTTGTATTTCCGACTTCCTCTACCCGTTTTTTGCTTATCTCCATCCCATCTATATTTAGTCATTTTCATCAAAGATCTACATTATTGGTCCTATGTCCATATTTACTTTCTACCTGATCCTGTATTCACTCCATTTTGGATTTCCATGTTTGTATCTTTCCAATTTGGATTGTATCAATTCGTTATATATGACTCCTCCATGTACTTGTTGATCAGTTCAAATATTGACCCACCTTGACTCGATAACTTCTCACCTCCGTCTCTAGGTCTTATCCGACTCTCCAATCTTGTCCAACTCCTCCGACATTCCGACCTTCCGAAATACCAGGACACAAAGGATCCAAGAGGGCGCAACCTATAAGTTGAAGCCAACGTCTGTATGTCTTGATTTCTGACTTCAATCCTGAACTCCAACATCCTGACAAATTCCAACATCCAACGAGAAGAAATCCAGTTCAGAACAGTATATTCAAACTAAAACTCTTGATCCATTCATTATGCCTTCTACCAGATCCTGTACTGTCACCGGAATCACAGACCCCGGATCTAGCCTCCCGAATAACGAACCAGAAGACGACCCCAGTGACAATGGCAACGTCAACAACAACAAGGACAACAATGACAATGAAGAAGATGAAGGGAAGGCTATGTTAAAAGCTTTAAAACAGATAGCCAAGCACATGGGAACTCTGAACAAGGGTCAAACCGGAAAAACAAAGCTCTGAAAACCCAACACCTTTGACGGATCGGATTCCCAAAAACTCCATCCCTTCCTCCTTCAATGCAAGCTCCACTTCTGTGATTGTCCTCAGACCTTTTCCAGTGACGAAGCGAAAGTTACTTACATTCTCTCTTTTTTAAAAGGGACGGCTTTAGATTTTTTTGAGCCTGAACTCTTAGACGACGATGTCTTCCGAGACCCACCCTGGCTTACAAACTACTGGGACTTCACAATGGTACTCTGAGAGAATTTCAGAGCTTACAATCCCATCAGCAATGCGGAAACCGAACTTGACAATCTCTGAATGCGTGACAACCAATGCATCACGAAGTTCATTGTAGAGTTTAACTGCCTAGCCGCTAGAGTCAATTGGGGTGACGCTGCCCTTCGTAGAAGTTTTTATACTAAACTTTTCGATCGTATTAAAGATATTCTTGCAACCCAGGACAAAGCTGACACGCTTCCGGAACTCTGACAACTCGCGCAAACCATTTACAACCATTATTGGGAACGACGAGGTGAATTTAACTGCGCCACCACTTCCAACAATGACTACTCCAGTAACAGCAGCAAATTGGACAAGCAAGAATCCCGATCGAACCAACCACAGAAGAGGACGAACAACAACAACAGTTCGGCTTCTGCCTCTTCTACCAAACCTCAGTCCTCCATGTCAAATTTCCAAAAAACTCTGGATATTCCCAACATACTTGGAAAAGACAGAAAACTAATGCAACAGGAGAGACAGCAATGTATGGACCAAAATCTTTGCATGTTCTGTGGGAAACCCAGGCATATCGCAAAGGACTGTCCATGATCAACCTCTCCTAATGCTCAATTGAAGGCCTGAGTGGCCTCTGCAATTTTGAGCAAACCCGAGTCCAAGGCCTAACCTGCAGCCATTATGGATTCAACCAAATAATAAGCAGCTCTGAGACCTCCGCACAGACCCAGAGTTGCATTGATTCCATCTGTGCGTTTTCCAAGGTCCGACTCAATGCTTCCGCTCTTTCAAAATCTGATTCTCTTACTATACAACTGACTTCCGACATTATTCCGAATACTAACATTCAAGCTCTCATGGACTCTGGTTCCACTCATTGTTTTATAGACTCATCATTTGCTTCCAGGCTTCTGCTGGAGTTCCACAACATCCTGCAAATCCCGCTAAAACTTTTCGACGGCACTTCTAACGTCTCAATCACGCAGACTATCAATATGCCAATCTGCTTTCCATCTGGCAAAAATCAGGTTGTTGCTATGTATGTAACACTGCTTGATTCTAGCTGCTCTGTTGTGCTAGGACACAACTGGCTCACCCGTTACAATCTGTTGATTGACTGGGTATTGAGTAGTATATTGTTCTGCATTCCTCAGCAGCAAGATTCAATTCCGACATCACTCTCCGTGAAATCCACCTCTGCGGTCTCTGGAATCCTGAAATCCGATTGTGCGGACACCCCTCCAGCATCCAAACAAGACTCACCTATCAACCTAGTCCCTGCTTCCGCATTCGCTGGCTTGTGCAAACTAGACAATGAGGAGATCTTTCAGTTATGTGTATTTACGAAAGGAAGATCCGCTTCCATCATCGATGCTTCCCTGAATCCCGATCCAACAGCCAATCTCGACGGTGTTCCATCGGAATACCATGAGTTTTCCAACATCTTCAGCAAGAAGAAAGCAGAAATCCTCACTGATCATCGACCGTACGATCTCAAGATTGACCTGATAGAGGGAGAGAGTCCCCCCTTGGGAACCATTTATTCCCTATCTCCAATTGAGCTAGAAACACTCCAAAAGTTCATTGACAAGGCACTAGCCATAGGATTCATCTGCCCTTCACTTTCTCCACACGGTGCTCCAGTACTATTCTCGAAGAAAAAATTAGGCAGACTCCGACTCTGTATCAATTTCTGTGGTCTCAACAAAACCATGAAAAAAGACCGGTATCTGCTTCCCTGACTTTCTGACCTTTTTGAAAGCCCTGGAAAAGCGCAGATTTACAGCAAAATTGATCTCTGACATGCTTACCATTTAGTCCGCATTAGAGAGGGTGACGAGTGGAAAACCACATTCAGGACCCGATATGGTTCCTTTGAATGGTGTGTTATGCCCTTTGGTCTCACTAATGCACCAGCTGCCTTTCAGCGATTCGTGAATGATATATTCAGTGACATGCTTGATGTTTCAGTCCTCATCTATTTGGATGACATCTTAGTTTACTCCAACAACCTGGAAGAACACGAAGAACATGTCTGCAAAGTCCTCTGACGTCTCCAAAAAAACCAACTTTATGCAAGATCCGACAAATGCGACTTCCACAAGACAATGGTGGAATATCTTGGATACATACTCTCTCCCGAAGGACTTTCAATGGCAGATGATAAAATCAAAGTAATTCAAGAATGGCCCGAACCCCAAAAAGTAAAAGATATCCAATCCTTCCTAGGCTTTGCGAACTTGTACCAATGCTTCATTCATAATTACTCCGACATTGCAATTCCGCTTACCTGACTCACTCAGAAAACCGTAAAGTGGAACTTCTATGATGAGTGTTGGAAATCGTTTGAAACACTCAAGAAAGCCTTCACCACAGCTCCAATCCTCATGCACTGGATTCCTGACTGTCAACTCATCGTGGAAACTGATGCTTCGGACTATGCCCTTGCGGCAATCCTCTCTATCATTTCTCTGGAAGATGGCAAAATTCACCCAGTAGCTTTTCATTCCAGAACTTTCACCACCCCGGAATTAAACTACGACGTCCACGACAAAGAATTACTTGCTATTTTTGAAGCTTTCAAGATTTGGCGACACTACCTCAAAGGTTCTGGTTCCACCATCGACGTTGTAACTGACCACAAGAACCTCGAATATTTTGCGACCACCAAGCTTCTAACCCAATGACAAGTACAATGGTCAGAATACCTATGTCAGTTCAACCTTGTTATCCAATTCAGACCTGGAAAACTTGGAACAAAACCTGACTCTTTAACTAGACAATGGGATGTCTATCCTAAAGAGGGGAGTAGCGACTATGCCAGTGTTAACCTGCACAATTTCCACCCGGTTTTCACTAACGAACAGCTGTCATTGTCCCTCCGAGCCACATCCCTTAACGTCACAATTCTCCATGCAGTTACCATCATGGACTTCAAGAAACTCCATGAAGAAATCCAACAATCCATATCCTCCAATCCCGCAATTTCCGACTATCCTGCAAATCCTCTGACACCCCGATGGTCAGTCAATCCTCAAGGACTCCTCCAACTCAACAACCGAATCTACGTTCCTGACGTTCATGACCTCCGACTCCATGTTTTACAATATCTGCACGACCACCAGATCTCCGGACATTTCAGACAAAACAAGACTCTCAGCAACATCCGACATGAATATACATGGCCAAAACTCCAAGACTTTGTTATCTCTTATGTCAAATCCTGTACAACGTGTATGTGATCAAAATCCCAACGACACCGGCCTTATGGATTCCTTAAGCATTTACCAATTCTGCTAAGACCATGGAATTCCATATCCTTGGATTTCATTGAGCCACTTCCGCTTTTATCAGGTTTTGACAGCATCCTCATTATCATTGACAGACTCACGAAACAAGTGATATTCATTCCAACAGTCACGATGATCACTTCTCCGATGCTCGCTCAGCTTTTCATTCTCAGCATGGTGTTCCAACTCACGTCACCTCTGATCAAGGTTCTGAATTTGTGTCTTCCTTTTTCTGCACACTCGGAAAGGCACTAGACATGAATCTCCATTTCACCTCCAGATATCACCCCAAAGGCGACAGACAAACCAAACGAACGAATCAGACTCTTGAGCAATACCTTCGCATTTATTGTAACTATCAACAAGACAATTGGGCTGAACTTCTTCCAATCACAGAATTAGCCTATAACAATGCTCCGAACACGACAACAGGAGTCTCTCCGTTCTTTGCTAACAAAGGTTACAATCCCAACATTTCCGTCCATCCCGAACACGATCTCATTTCATCCCGTGCAAAAGATTTCGCAATCGACTCAGATGAACTCCACCAGGAACTCTGAAAGAGAATTTCCAATGCGCAATCCCGATATGAGGAACCCACAAACAAGAAATGTTCTCCAGCTCCGGACTTCAAAGTAGGCGACAAAGTCTTCATCAAAGCCGAATTTTTCCGCACAACCTGACCTTCAAAGAAGCTCACCGAAAAATACCTCGAACCCTTTGATATCATTGCACCTGCAGGTACCAGTAATAGAGCCTTTATTCTCTGACTACCCAACAGTATGCACGCTGTTCATCCATCTTTCCATGTTTCCATGCTAGAACCCGCGACTCCAAATGCAATCCTGAACCGAATACAGCCTCCGCCTCTGCCAGTTACTATCGAAGGTGAACCCAAATACGAAATCGATGAAATTATAGACTCCAAGATAGACAATCGCTGATGTTGCAAGATACAATATTTAGTATGCTGGATGGGTTATCAAAGCACCAATGAAGAAACCTCGTGGATTCCTGCTACGGAATTAGGCAACGCTTCAGAGATCATTGAAGACTTTCATCACAAATATCCTGACAAACCTGGTCTGGCTCTTCTTTAACTTTCCTTTCTTTTTCTGATTTTTTTCTGATTTTTTCCTACATTTTAGGTTCAAGTCCCTAATTACATTTTCCCTCTGTTCCAAAAAATTCCGCTCCGTGTTTCTGCTCAAATCCCGATTCACTTTTCCGACTCCATGTCCCATATTTCACTTCCAATTCCCGCTCCTGGTGCTGAACCATCCTTTGTACCCATGTGGTGAGAATCTGTGTCTCCTCGGAATGAGTCCGCATGGAACTCGTGTAACGATCAACGGACTTCTGCAACTCTTGGATTTCCTTCACCAGCAACTCTGTTGTTCCTTCTTCACCCATATCAACACCTTTTGTGACTTCTTCCACAAATTCCAACGTTCCTGGTCGACGGCACATCCTCCCATCCTTTGTGCATTCATTGCATGTTGCATTCACTCCCTCCCCTATCGGCAAACAAAAAATATCCCGAACCTAACATCCTGCACAACAATACTGTTCATCTCTGACCCAGTTAATTGCAGATTCATGAACCCTCCTACAGGCAATGGTTCTATCCACCACATCGCTTTTCCTTCCCCGGAATTTCTCCTCCGATTTCTGGTTGGCCTTCCTCTCCTTTTCCACCTTTTTCTGCTCCAACCTTCTCCGCTCCAATTTCTTTGCCACTTCTTTTTGCAACTCCAAAATCTCGCAAATCTGTGCCTCTAAATCGGTCCCCGACTCTGAATCATCTTTGGAAATCAGGTCCTCAAGCGAGATAATTGGTGGCATCGACATTTTAGTTCAGAAGAGGGTAGGGATAAGAAGATCAGGGAACTGATAAGTTGAGCCCCATCCATCACTCTTATATATCACATTAGGGGTTTTGCTTAATAACCAAACCAAGCCTCCCATGCTGATCTTAGGCCTTGAGGGCTCGGCCTTAAAGAGGAGATACTGTTAGAACCCAGATTCATTCCCAGCTTTTCCACTTTTCTCCAATATATTCTGATTTGTATTTCCGACTTCCTCTACCCGTTTTTTGCTTATCTCCATCCCATCTATATTTAGTCATTTTCATCAAAGATCTACATCTTCAGTCCTATGTCCATATTTACTTTCTACTCCGATCCCGTATTCGCTCCGTTTCGGATTTCTGTGTTCGTATCTTTCCAATTCAGATTGTATCAATTTGTTATATATGACTCCTCCATGTACTCGTTGATCAGTTCAAATATTGACCCACCTTGACTTGATAACTTCTCACTTCCGTCTCTAAGCCTTATCCGACTCTCCGATCTTGTCCGACTCCTCTGACATTCCGACCTTCCGAAATACCAGGACACGAAGGATCCAAGAGGGCGCAACCTATAAGTTGAAGCCAACGTCCGTACATCTTGATTTCCAACTTCAATCCCAAACTCCAACATCCCAACAAATTCCGACATCCGACGAGGAGAAATCCAGTTCATAACACTGCCAGTCAACTGAAAAGGATGCATTGGATGGCAAGAACCCACCGTGTTTCTCATGAAAAAAAGCAGGACCACAATGATGAGTTGGGACAGTAGAAAGAATAGTGGGACATCAGTGCTTTTAAGAATCCATTTATTCCTAGACATGGTCAAATCACGACACAGAGTAACGTGGTAATTTTGACTCACACCACTACCATCTCTTCAAGATGTTTAAGCATGAAACATATGTCATTTGAACAATGTTGTCTACTCACAGAAAGGGCCACGACCAGATAGAAGAGGACAGTAGCTGTCTGGCATAAATTGAGAGAAGTGAAACAGCAGATTTCTCTGCAACATACTAACCATTAACACCTTTAGGGAACTTCACGGGTTTCCACAACCTGCAAGGGTTACGGGTATGGATACATGCGGGTTGGGTGCAGGTTGAGAATCTGTAACCCATGGTACCTGTGGGTAACCCATGGGTTATCTTGTACTGTTTTTCTACGATTTCTATGAATTTTTATGAATTTATTATGAGGCTAGTGGCCCCTTATGTGGGCCGCCAGCTTGTGTGTTCTTTTTTGTGAGAGGCCTGGAAAAATTACAATAAATATTTTAAAAACAGATTAAAGTAGCTAAGATAATAAGAAAAAGAACACACAAGCTGGTGGCCCACGTATGGGGCCACCAGCCTCATAATAAATTAATAAAAATTCATAGAAATTGTTTAGACCTTCGGGTGACCCAGGCTGTACAGCACCCATGGAAACCCATCATAAACCCACCCCAAACCTGTACCCACATCACAGGTATGGGTTTTTTCACGGGTTGGGTATGGGTTGGGCTGATGGTACCCAAGGGTTACCCATGATGATCCCTAAACGCCTTTGACACAGGCCTGGGGGCTGGGGCATTGGAGGACATCACAGCACTGCAGGAAAAACACCCTCAAAGTTTTGTAGGATAGTCCAATGTAAATACCCATGGCAAAACCATGAATAATTGGGGGTATACCAGCTAATAATCGTGGACGAACCACATACAAAAATTCGTGATTAGCCCACACAGGGTTTGTGGATTTATTTGACAAACCATATAATATGTGTGGGCTATCCAAGAGTATTTGGCTTGAGATTTTTGTGGAAGTGCAAACACACCAAAAGTTCTCAGGGGGTTCCCATGTGTTTGACTGGTGGGGCTGCTGGCAAGAATGGGTGGATTCCGGGACATAAAATTCCACTGATTTTGCTTGGATTTGCCACAAGTCTCCAAGTACCAGAATATTTGTTTATCTTCAAATTGAAAATTAATTATTAATTATTGTACTTAAGTAATACAAATTAATATGAGAATGCAGAGAGCAAGGTTTACACTGAGTTGGGGTGCTAGTGAGCATGCTGCTGGCATGGTGCTGGCAGTCCCAGATAACCCTACGAGACCTCTGAAGGAATCTGAGCTATGCAAGGTTGTTGCATGGGATGTAGCAGTAAGTCCGCCCAAAAACTTGCACAATGACTCATGGGAGATCTCAATTTGTCAGGCCTGCAGACCACACCCTAGTGGCTATGTTAGCTTGAAATGCACATGGGATTTAACACAGACTCATGAGTGGTTATCATCGAGTTCTGTTCATTGCAGGCTATGTTGAAGTGCCACATTAGCTCCACCAAGACACAATGATCTCTATGAGGACTCACGGGAGTATATCAATGACTTCCATACTTTGCAGGTGGCAGTCTATTGCCATGTTAGCTCTAAGTGGGCACAATGAATCACAGAAGAACTCATAGGCAATAAACGAGGCTGAAACATTTGTTAGTATGCTTGTACATGTCATAACTCATTATGACAAGATTTCGGAGTTTGGGCAGACTCATGGCTCTTGGGAGAGAAGTCAGCCCTTGTAAGCTATGTGAACAAGACTATATGCACCTTTCACATTGCTTACCTGCACCAATAAATTTTATAAACAGTTTAGTATACCCCTTTGAGGATGTTAGAGCTTGAAAGAGTGGTGTAAAAAGTGTATAAAGATGTTAGCATGATGTGTTGGCTATTAGACAAAAAATGGATCTCACTGGCCAATTTTGTGTGAATTTGTGAAGCTTGCAGATCCTAGATGTTCATAATTGCCAGAAGTGCAACATAAAGCATTGAAATCGTGTGGAAACACATGCTGTGTGGCAAGATGGTGGTGGAGGAGGGGAGAGCATGCATGTCACTCCGGTGTCGGAGTTTGGAATGACGTGAGATATTTCTGAGGTAAGGAAACCATCTTAGCAACAAGTCAAAGAGTAAGTCATTCTCTACTACCTTAACTCATTGCCTGAACATCCATCCTCAGGGATAATGTTTGTGATCTGCTCACCTTGAAGCCTGTTCTAGATCTTCCCTCTGTTGAAGAAAACCTGGCAGGTTGTAAGAATGTAGATTCTTACAGTAGCATATATGCTACCAATGAAGGAATATAAGCCACCAGAGTGGTTTATGGGAGGTATTATATAAGCGACCCATTAGGGGCACCTGTAGATAGTGGACAACTATACAGTTGTCCACAAGTAATTATATAAGGATAGATAATCTTGTATACACACATCATGCAGACACCAATACATATATTGGCACAGTCTGTCTAGTGTGAATAAGAATCTTCTTACACATTTTTGACTGCCAAGAAATTGGCAGCACTGCAATAACAAAACAAAAAAAAAGATCAACCGATCTTTTTACCCAAACCGACGAGTTACCACTTGCCAGAATTCTTGGAAACAGTAAACAGACATTTACTGTTTATTCTTCTAAACCAATAGAAGAACGCCACAGTGTGGCTGATAGATTGTAGATCTATGGCATTGATAAGGAATCAAAGCCAAACCCCTAGATCCCGAGAGGATCCAGATATGTCTGGGGCCACAGCCAAGGGCCTAGACAGGAGAGGTGAGCCTGCCCATGACGTGGACAGGCGAATGGGAACACCGACGAGGATAACTAGTCCTTGTATCATTACGACACCTGTAGCTTCTGACTCTAGGAGTCAAAAGCGAGAATCAGCGGATCGAAGAAGATCCACACAGGATGAGTCAGAAACAGATGATATATCGTCTGTTAAGAAAACTAGAAGAACTTCAACTAGGTCGAAGTTATGATCGTCTCTCGATGAATTGAGAGAACTGCCGACGAGTGACACAGACAATTTGCCAGGGGTGCAAATGTCGCAGCTCCCACATGTCCAGAAACATAGCAGACCGTGAAGTTCACCATCCCAAGCAGGGACGATGGAGCAAGGGTCAGCATGCCAGGAGGAAGAAACCTGGTGATATGAACATACAACCAGACACATTGCCTGGATGATTATGGCTCTCAAGGAGAGCCGTAAATGTGTAGATACTATGCATGAAGTGAGCCAGCGAGCGGCTGAGGCAGCTTGTGCAGCAGACGATGCTGCAAACCAACTCCAGACCTTAGGAGATGGTATGGAACTGTTAATACAGTCCCTGGAGGAGGAAGTACAGGGACCTTTGCGAGGAAAGGCCCCTGAGTGTGGCAACAATCCCAATAGGGATCGTGAAGTTGACCATGAGGCAGAAAAGGCTCGCAGGAAGCGAGACAGACAGAGGATGCCACCTCCGGCTGGTCTGAGCACTAGAAGTGGTCCTCAAGAACCTAGTGCGACAATAGAACAAGACAGCGTCAGTACGCGCGCGCATACTGAGGAGGAGACAGATTGCGAGTTAGAGGCTCGCGATAGACAAAATATCTGCAAAGGAATTCACAGATCAAAGAGAACTTATGATGAGCAAGAAGTGCTCAAAGCAGTGACCCAACAGTCACTGCGGGAGATGATGAAGTCTGATGCCGATAGCGTCAGTACTATGACTAGCACTCACATTAGTCTTGAACGTGAGTTCGATCATTGGGATAGGATCGAATATAAGGCAGTGCAATGGAAACACTGTGTGCTAGAACTCTGTGCTCAACACGCAGATAAGCTAGTCAAAGAAGCATATACTGCAGAATCAAAGGCGAGGCCTTTGATAAACTGATCGAGTCAGCAAGAGTGGCTCGATCCGTCCTCAGTAGCAGCTATAGACTGAGGGATGCTTTTCTAATGGCTGACAAACATCGACCGTTGTATCAAATTGATGAAGACATCGTCGATCCACCAGTGCAGCAGGACATGAATATTCACGTCCCCCAGCCACACAGGCAGATACAAGCGATACTGTGTGTGGTATCACTAGCAGTCACGGATCCTGAAAGGATGATCCAGGAGGTAGGAGGAAATCCGTCTATGTATGTAGATGGAGTTGCAAAGATGGTGTGAGCTGCCCTTGAGAAACACAAGGACAGTGAGCCAGACAGATCCATGCTTGCCAAAGCCAGAGTAAAACTACCTCACCCAGCAGAATATGCTAGGAGAGCAGATCTCAAAGAGTTTGAGAACTTTGTCTCAGGGATCCTGAGATGGCTAGGCATGAATAGTTTATTGGGACCGTCTAGTACGGAACTCCAGTTAAACTATTTAGGCACTTGCCTTAAGGGCGAGGCATTGGAGTGGTATGCCCGAAATATCAAGTGTCATGATTGAGTCATAATCGACTGGACTCTGGAGAGTGCAATCGCTGGGCTACAACAGCGGTTCCTTCATGCACTCACGCATAGGCATGTGTCAAATAATTTCAACACAATTGTGCAGGGGACCAGAACCGTTCAGGAATTACTGAATGATATTACGAAGTATGCAGCATGGATGAGTATACGATCCATAAACGGTTCGTAGCAGCGCTTCGAGAAGCACTGCATCATGAAGTCTTAAAATTAGGCTACATGACAGAATTCAGTTCAATAACTGAGTTATCTGAAGCTGCAAAGGCTGTAGAGGATGTGTTTCGATATGACATCAGGTCACAGAAAACAGAGACTAGCAGCACTCACGCACTGCAAACAAAGCCAACTTCAACAACTAGTTGAAATCAGGCTGTGCCAAGCTCGTCTTGAGCCCCTAATACAGGAAGCTGGTCTACAGTGAAGCAGACAATATATTGTCCACCGAACGCTCGACCTCAAACGGAAACAAGGCTGACTATACCCCAAACAGGGGTACAGGTTACGCAGAGAGCTGGAGCTGGAGCTTTAGTAGCTCCTCGTCCTTCACAGAAACCTTCTGGAGGTCCAGGAGGTCAAGGATGTAGCACAGAGTTGATGTGCTACGAGTGTGGACAAGTCAGACATATCAAGCTGAATTGCCCGCAGTGGAAGAGCAAACCGCGCATAGCAGGTGCACAGTTGGAAGAAGTGGTTGAGCACTCAGGGAGTGCTCAAGAAGGGGAGGAGGAGCCACAAAGTGGTGAACCAGACGAATGAATGAACGTCCAGGATGACCATGAGAATGAGATCGGCAAACTAGTCGCTGATTACCAGTCGGAAATCATGCCTTATCAATGGGGTGACGACGACAATACGAGAATGCAAAGTTCATATCGAGCAGACGGAGTACGTCAGCTAGAAGGATTGTATGAGGAAATGTGGCGCATATATGTGGTGCAGACACCAACTACCATCGTCAGTGGTGGGTTAAGTCGAAACAAGGACTTCTGCATCCACACGGGAGTCATAGACAAGACCATTGAGCCTGTCTATGATCATTGGTTCAGACCATGTGATAAGACGCACCCCAAACAGGCGCATATAGACAACCAAACAATCTACGGGTATTGGGAGATTGGTGGAGTCAGAGCCCACTGTTTGCTAGACAGCAGGTGTGAGGGAGTCATGCTCTCTCCAGATTTCATACGTGCTGTAGGCATTAAGACGTTTGAACTCGAACATCCAATTGGTCCACAGCTAGCATGTGTCAGCAGTAAGTCGACCATCAACTATGGAACACACACCAACATCCATTTTGGTGAGCTTAATATTGAGGAATACTTCGATATAGCAAATGTAGATTACTACGATGCAATACTAGGAACACCATTCCTACGTAGATTAGGGATATCCCTCAACTTTAGAGACGAGGGATGCATTCATATGGGAATGGAAGTAATTCCAAACCACGCAAATGCTTGGGAAGAGCAGCTGGACTATAAAAACCCAGCTGAATGCAAGACTCGAATTGTGAGTCTTAAGCCCAAACTAGTGAGCCACAAACCGTGACTCGAGACTGGCTCTTCATTGCACATGGAGCCATCAACAAGCTTGCCAGATGGGAGGTGAGACAAGGGAAAAGGGAAAGAAAACCAAAGAAACATTGATGTTGGTCTACTCGACCAATGTACCAATGGGATTGACGAGGGATGTACTCACACCAAGCCACTGTCATTGATGGTGGAGGACTTTCCCAAACTAAGGGAAAGATGGGAACTAGAGTACGCAGACCTCTTCAGAGGTGTGCCATTAGAACTTCCTCCTTGGAGGGAGATTAACCACAAAATTAAGTTTGTGGATGAAACCAAACAGTTTCATTTATCGACTACCAAAGTGCCTGGAAGCACTTTGAAACAAACTGATCGACAAAGTTGACCGGTATACCACCGCTGGTTGGTGGGTATCAGCGCCAGTACATTCTGCAGCGCCAGCGCTATGCATCCTGAAGAAAAACGGAAAGCTCAGAACAGTGATAGACCTACGTCTACACAATGACAACATGGTGAAGGGCATTATGCCCTTCCCAGACCAGGAGACGATTTGGCACAATGTAGCTCGTGCCATGTACCGATCCAAAATTGACATGTCTGACGCATACAAACAAATACGTGTAGTTGAGGAGGACATTGACAAGATGGCCTTTGCAACCATATTCGGTATATTCAAAAGTTGGGTTATGCAGATTGGCCACTGCAATGCGCCATCTACATTTCAACGTCTCATGACATTGATTTTTCATAACCAAATTGGTCGATTAGTCCACGTCTACTTGGATGACATATTCATTTACTTGAGCTCTATAGAAGAGCACAAAAAACACCTTCGACAGGTGTTTGATATTCTATGTGAGGCACATTTGTTCCTCAGCAGGAATTGATCCAAGATCGATTTGTATTTGCCTCATATGGAATGCCTTGGTCACATAATAGATGACAAGGGCATACATACCGATGCAGATAAACTGGAGAAGGTTGGAGGTTGGAGAAGACCTTGAACATTTAACGAAGTCCAATGATTTCTAGGACTCGTGCAGTATCTGGCACCATATATGCCAGAGTTGACAGCGTATACAACTCCCTTATCAGGAAGTGCGCGCAACAATAGGACATTTCAATGGATGCTATTGATGGATAGGTGCTTTGAATCCATCAAAGTGCTAGCATGTAAGGCTCCAATTCTGAAGCCTATAAATCACGCTAGCTCAGAACCCATTTGGGTTGTGACTGACGGTTCTGTTAGGGATGTGCCGGATTCGACGTCGGGATCAGATTTGATCAGAACTCTCCTTGACCAAGATTGGTAGTCACAATATTTGGAAATGTGTGGAATATTGGATGACTCGGAAATCAGAGATCCAAAGACTGATCTATATGGGTGTTGGCTCCAACTTATGGGTTGTGCCCTCTTGGATTTCTAGTGCCCTGGTATTTCAGATTGAAGACCAGAATGTGTTATCGGAGTTCTGATTAGTCAGGTCTATTTGGAAGGTCAGTGCCAATGATACATTGAGACTTATCAGAGATGAGCGGGGCTTCGGGTATTTGGGAATGGAATAGTCAATGCGGATGGGGGTAATGATAAATCAATATCAAGTAAGGGTTAGCTTTACTGGAAAGCGAGTGTAATCAAGGAGGGTTTCAGAATGTTGGATGAGGTAGGGTTGGAAGTAATTGGAATAATTGGAATAACCAGAATAATTGGAATAATTGGAATAATTGGAATAATTGGAATAATTGGAATAACCAGAATAATTGGAATAATTGGAATAATTGGAATAATTGGAATAATTGGAATAATCAGAATAATTGGAATAATTGGAATACCGAACAAGGTTTGAAGGCCTTATTGCAGGTAGAAGTTTGGAGCAATGAAGTGTAATAAAGGTTCAATGATATAGGATGGGCGGGATGTTGTGAGTTATATTGGAATAACAAGTTGAGGTAACAAGATATGAAGGATGTGAAAAGGGTATAAGGTATATGATATAAGAGAGATGTAAGAGAGAGAGATAGTGATACGATATACAAGCTGAAGAAGCTTGATTAAGAGAAAACATATTTAAGACATGTGGGATTCTGAATCGGAAATGGAAGATAAGGGTGCATGATATGGAGTTCCAAAGTTGGAGTGAATACGGAAACCAAGATAAGACGTATGGGGATAATACCAAAATAGAATTGTGACTAAGAGTAATAAATGGGGACATGTCAGAAATAAGCAGAAAAGGGCTTATCGGAATACGTGAAATATTGGAATAACATGAGTCGGATCTGGGATCTAACAGTATATCCCTTTTATGGCCGAGCCCTTGAGGCCGATTATGCTATTGAATACTGTGGGAAGTTTTGGGTGTCAGTTATCCGTAAAGGCTGAGATCCTGGATCGGACATATATATAAGGAAGACACTTTGTGGAAGTGAAAATCGCCTTTTGATCCCCTACCACCACCACCTAAAAAAAATGACTCAAAAACAAAAATGCCATCGCGCTCCAGGTGGTCATCGCCCATGTGTTCTGTGATTGATATCAGCTCTGGCGAAGCACTTGCCACCGAAGTGAGGGAGTATGAGCGGAAAAGGGCAGAGTTGGAGACCAAGATGCAGAAAAGGGTGAAGGTGAAGCAGGAGAAGCAGGAGAGAGAGGCGATGGAGCAGCGGGAGCAGGAGCGGAAGGAGAAGGAGGAACAGGAGCAGAAGGAGCAAGAAGAACAGGATCGGAAGGCGAAGGAGAAGGAGGATGCTGACCAGAGGAAGCAGAAGGAGGACGCGGATTGGCAAAAAGCTGAATCAACGCAAGTGGTGTGGGAGGAGGTGAGGTGGGAGGAAGCCCGACTCAAAAATAGGTCGGTAAGTCGGAATCTTTTGTGTCTGTTTATTGATAGATTGACAGAAGAATTGGACTGGCCGGAGAAGGTTGATTGAGAACGGAAGGTTGACCGGAATCCGAAAGGTGGTTCGGAATTTGTCGGAGGCTGAAAACAGTGTCTCAAAGACATCTGGTTGGAGGCCAATGAATACGATGATAGATGTGTACTCTGTCGGATGCGGGGGTTGGAGTGCATTGACGAGGAATGGAAAACTGGGAAATCATGTAAGCGGGTGTGCATCCAGTGTCAAAATGATTGGAAGAAGTGCACGAGGCCAGGTGACGCAGATTTTGCGGCAGAGATGGTGGGAAAAT
This sequence comes from Ramaria rubella, assembly GCA_015039355.1. NCBI lineage: Eukaryota > Fungi > Basidiomycota > Agaricomycetes > Gomphales > Gomphaceae > Ramaria > Ramaria rubella. Next base: position 136,323 of record MU134456.1, read on the forward strand.
CATCATTGCTGGCATCCAGGCGGGTTCAGGCAGAGAATGCAGAGGCCAGTCAGGACCGGCAACAAAAAACATCGGGCAGAAGTGGTCACGGATCGGGAAGGGGTGGTGTCGTCAGGGAAGGGTAAAGAAAAGGAGCGGGCGATGGAGGACAACACGGAGGACGAGGCAGAGGATGTGGGGCTCATGGCGGAAATCTGTGGGCTCCGAAAAACAATTCATTCCCTCATGAAGTGGCTTCACTACAACATGGAGGGGATGGCAGCTTTCAACAATACGTTGAAGAAGTCGCACAGGCTTGTGGAGATCAAGTTCAAGTTCCGGAAGAAGTGGTGGGAGACATACCACGAAGCGTTGGTGCCACAACCGGAGTTGGGGTCAGAAGCTGGGTTGGAGAATGAGGGGGCAAACATCAGGCTGCAACCGGAACCGGAGAAGGCGGCGGATAAGGGAAAAGGGAAGGTGAGGGAAGCGGACAAGGTCAGAATGGATGTCAATGTCATTCCCAAGGTTCTGGAGAGGAGGTTCCGGAGGAGGTGGAAATTGCCAAGGAACCAGAGGTGGAAGTTGGGCAGAAACTGGAGGCAGAAATTGACCAGGAGGCGGTGAATGTGGGAGATGCAGATTTAGAAAAACAAGTTGAAGAGGAATCAGAAAAAATGGCAGGGCTTGAACTGGAGCTCAATGGGCCGGAAGAGGAAACGATGCAGTAGTTAGGAGTCAGAAGGGGAGAAGTAATATAAAATAAATTGGAAAAGTTTTCGGTGAAGTAATGTAGAGCGTTTTTTAGACAATGAAGTTGTTTCTTGTTGTTTTAAGATCAGAAAAAATGAAATGATTGGAAAAACAGAAATGATTGGAAAAACAGAAACGATCAGACAAATGGAAATGATTGGAAAAAATGGAAATGATCAGACAAACGGAAATGATCAGAAAAAAATGGAAAACTCAGAAAGACGAGAAACAGTGAATCAAGGATGTTTGTAGTTCAAGGGTGTCAGAGAGTCGGGATAAGTCGGAATCGGGCGAATGTCAGGATTGACTTGGGATCAGGATTGGACTTGTAAGAAAATGATGAAGAAGTTTGAGAGGGTCGGAATATTGGGATGTGAACGGTCGTAGATGTCAAAGGAGTTTCAGAATTGTGGGAAGTAAATAGAAGCTTAGTAGAAGCAAGAAATTGAAGTGTTGGGTTGGAAGTTGTCGGAAAAAGATCGGAGTCGGAGTGGGGGATTAAAATAGATAAGTTGTCAACATAGTGGCTACTCCCCCTTTAAGGTAGACGTCCCATTGTCTACCTCAGACGTCGGAAGGTAGGTAAAGCACTGGGGACATAGATAAATAATTCACATGTAAAATGTGAAGAAAATGTTTTCTCCCACCCACAATTTCTTGCAATTTTTGGAAAAGAAAAGATGAAAAAAAATATTAGCTTTTCAAACACTTCTGAGTTTGAAAAACAGTCACGAAAACCTAACTCTTGGTTGATTTTTTGGAGACAAAAATAGATAGAAAAGGCAGGATATTTCTGCAACTTCCTTCAAAAATGCATGAAAAATGTGAGATTTTTCATGATCAAAATATGATGAGATTCCACCATTTTAATTGGATTTTCATTGACAGAAAGCAGGCTAAAAAGCTTATTTTTAAAACTTAAAAGTGCACAAAAAAAATTTTGGATGATTGATTATCCTATGGATAATCATTCTTCCAAAAGGAGAATATTTGCAAGATTTTGAATTATAAAAATCCAATGTTTTTATTGGATTTTTATCTAGAGAAATGCAGCCAAAAGGTTCATTTTTCATTTTGAAAAATGGATGAAAAAAGCTGGGGATAAATGGATAATCATTCTTCCATAGGCTGAATATTTACCCCATTTGGGAAGAATGGTTATCCATTGGATAAGCATTTATCCCCTGCTTTTTTGACCAATTTTTCACTTGAAAAAATGACCCATTTACCTCATTTGGAAGAATGATTATCTATTGGATAAGCATTTATCCCCAGCTTTTTTCATCCATTTTTCAAAATGAAAAATGAACCTTTTGGCTGCATTTCTCTAGATAAAAATCCAATAAAAACATTGGATTTTTATAATTCAAAATCTTGCAAATATTCTCCTTTTGGAAGAATGATTATCCATATTATAATCAATCATCTAAAATGTTTTTTGTGCACTTTTTAAGTTTTAAAAATAAGCTTTTTAGCCTGCTTTCTGTCAATGAAAATCCAATTAAAATGGTGGAATCTTGCATTTTTCATGCATTTTTGAAGGAAGTTGCAGAAATATCCTGCCTTTTCTATCTATTTTTGTCTCCAAAAAATCAACCAAGAGTTAGGTTTTCGTGACTGTTTTTCAAACTCAGAAGTGTTTGAAAAGCTAATATTTTTGTCATCTTTTCTTTTCCAAAAATTGCAAGAAATTGTGGGTGGGAGAAAACATTTTCTTCACATTTTACATGTGAATTATTTATCTATGTCCCCAGTGTAAAGGAGTTGGAGTGTTGGAGGACCAAAGGACCAAAGGATTCATCGGGAACGTATGGGCTTTTCTAGGAGATGAACAGTGTCTTCTTGGAATCTCTCGATAGTGGTCTTGATGTTGTCTAGTTGAAATCGTTGTAATCACAGATTACCTGAGTATTCAGAGAATATCGGAAGTTTTTGGACTTGAAAGGGGACAAGAGGAGTGAATCAGAAATTTCGGGATATTCGGAGAAGTGTTTGCAAGGGAAACGGAAAGAAGACGTGTAGGGAAGAAAAGAGTGTCGGAAAGATAGGAATTGGGATGTTTTGGTGGAGTTGTGGGTTTGTTTCAGAAACATTGGTAAGGTACTTGATATTTGGCCTGGAATATTGTCCTAATGGTTGAAGGGTCGGACTCATATTGGAAACATAAGTCGGAGGATGTACAGATGGTGTGTTAATGGATACAAGGGGTTTGACAGTGCTTTTCGAGGGGGATTGTTATTGATTCCAAAGGTGGTTTGTCGGTTATTGTCCCATAACGCAGAATTTGGTATTGATGACTAGGCTTAGAGTTGGAGTAACTGCATTGTATCTTGAATAGTTGGAGTCAGAAGTCTGGAAGTCGGAGGTCAGAAAACTAAATCTTGGAAGTGGAAGGATGTCTTTGAGGAAGATTCGGCATTCAGACTTGGAGATTGTCCTGGGGTGTTCTCGAGGAAGTACAGACATACTGTGAGGAATGTATCGGATGAAATCCTATAGCTAGAGTCTCGTTAACATGTTCTCGAGGTGGTTCTGGCATAACTAGATGTAAGGAAAATGATTTCCCAAAGTGAGATTCTCTCCCTCCGATAGATGTGATCTTGTCGGAGTATGTAGTGGAATATTGATGATTGCTTGTCGGGAATTGGAAGAATTGATGTAACGGATTTTCCTATCGGAAATGCGCTGAGGTTTCCACATTGTCGTTGTGAGTTGAGGTTTCATCAAGCATTGACATTGGATGTTATGGTGGGTCAGATGATGTCGCAGCGAAGTCAGATTTTCGGAGATTCGGAAAAATGCAGGATTTGCAGTTTTCCTGAAGACATGTCATAGAATTGAATTTTCTTGTTGAGGAGTGCAGAACTGGGTGCTACCCAATACCCTGTCAATCAACGGATTGTAGTGGGTGGGTTAGTGGCATTCCCAGCACATAGGAACAATTAGAAACAAGTGTCGTTATATGCAATGTAATAGCGACCGGATTTCTCACTCGACAGGAGGACGTGATTGGCGTGAATTGCCTACTGGGTGTTGCGACATAATATGGCATTGGTGACGGAAAGACGGAGACCAGTGGAAAGCGGGAATCCGAAGGGATGGTGTTTAAACATAATGATCGGTCGAAACTGTTTGGAAGGGTGATTTTCAGAGTTTAGGCAGAATTGTTGGAAGTACGAAGGGTGTTTTCAGAAAGCGTCTGTGATGTTCTCGGTAAGGCACAAATAAGATATGAATGCAGATTTGTGCTTGAGAGTCTTTGAGCTGTCAGTTTTGGGGATTTGGAAGGTCCTCTAAAGGGACCTTGATGTCGGAATCACTTAGGGTGACAGTTGTGGCTCGGGATTTTGCTTTCCTAACGAAGGATGATGACCTTGGGCATTCTTTCACCTTATGACCAGGTCTTCCACAGTAGAGGCATAAGTTTTGATTGATGTGTCGTTGTCTCTCCTGTAGTATTAACATGCTGTCTTGTCCGAGGATGTTGGAACGTTTTGGTGTCAGCAAAGTTGGGGTTTGGTCGGAAATTGCTGCCATGTATTGTGAGTCATCACAAGGATGGTTGGAAGTCGCATTGTTGATGCCACTCAGGATTGGGTCGGGTTTGAAGTCTTCGTTTGTGAGGCACTTGTTGAAAAAACTGGGGTACTCGTGAATGTTTGATGGGTTGACGACATTCTCAGTAGATCTGTTGGTGTCGTCAAAATCAAGTGTTTTAATTTGGGTGTCAGAAGACATTATAGAAATCAAGAGTGTCACCTTGTAAATACTGTTAGGGACATGCTGGATTCAATGTCGGGATCGGATTTGATCAGAACTCTCCTTGACCAAGATCGGTAGTCACAATATTCAGAAATGCATGGAATATTGGATGACTCAGAAATTGGAGATCCGAAGACTGATCTATATGGGCATTGGCTTCAAATTATGGGTTGCACCCTCTTGGATTTCTAGTGCCCTGGTATTTCGGATTGAAGACCGGAACATGTTATTGGAGTTCTGATTGGTTGGGTCTATTTGGAAGGTCAGTGCCAATGATACGTTGAGACTTATTGGAGATGAGCGGGGGCTTCAGGTATTTGGGAATGGAATAGTCAATGCGGATGGAATAGGGGTAATGATAAATCAATATCAAGTAAGGGTTAGCTTTACTGGAAAGCGAGTGTAATCAAGGAGGGTTTCAGAATGTCGGATGAGGTAGGGTTGGAAGTAATTGGAATAATTGGAATACCGAACAAGGTTTGAAGGCCTTATTGCAGGTAGAAGTTTGGAGCAATGAAGTGTAATAAAGGTTCAATGATATAGGATGGGCGGGATGTTGTGAGTTATATTGGAATAACAAGTTGAGGTAACAAGATATGAAGGATGTGAAAAGGGTATAAGGTATATGATATAAGAGAGATGTAAGAGAGAGAGATAGTGATACGATATACAAGCTGAAGAAGCTTGATCAAGAGAAAACATATTTAAGACATGCGGGATTCCAAATTGGAAATGGAAGATAAGGGTGTGTGATATGGAGTTCCGAAGTCGGAGCAAATATGGAAATCAAGATAAGATGTATGGGGATAATACTGAAATAGAATTGTGACTAAGAGTAATAAATGGGGACATGTTGGAAATAAGCAGAAAAGGGCTTATCGGAATACGTGAAACGTCGGAATAACACGAGTCAGATCTGGGATCTAACAGGTTCCAAATCTGGAGTTGGGGCAGTTTACAGACAAGGTCTGGACTGGACGACTTGTCGTCCAGCAGGATTTCTATCAAAGAAGTTCAGTCCCATGCAACAGTGTTACAAAACGCATGAGCATGAGACAATTGCTATCCTTGAAGCACTTATGAAGTGGGAGGATAAGCTGTTAGGTCGCCAGTTCACACTGGTGATGGATAACAAAGGTCTCGAATACTTCAAGACACAACAGCATCTGTCTGACAGACAGGTGCGCTGGTGGGAGTGTCTCTTGAGATTCAACTATACCATGGTACATGTACTGGGAGTGGAGAACAAGGTAGCTGACTGCCTGTTGTGCTATTACGAGAATGACAAGCAGGGGGAAATTCACCTAGCAGAAGAGTACATCGACACAGATGCGCAGCTAGACCCAGAAGGAGAGCTCCTCCCAATGGATAGATTCATTGAAATACGAATGGCCGCAGCGCGACGGTCGCAATGATTACAAGAGGTGATAGAGCAGTGTGTCATAGACGCGCAGCAGATGAAACAAGCAAGGAAAGAACCTTCCACACAGGTGGGAGGTAAGGAGGAGGACAATGTACTAGCTACAGCATCGGGTGCAGACTCAGAGAGTCTATGTTCATGTGTAGAACACAAGTTTGACCTAAAACTAGCTGTAGCCAACGGCTATGGAACAGATCCAATACTTAAGAAAGTATTGGCCAATCCTGAGGCTCACCCTCAATTTGGGGTGAGAAATGGACTGGTTTGTACAAAGAACCAGTTCAATAAAGACGTAGTGTGTCTTCCCCAGGAAGTTTTTTCCAAGGGGAGGAGAATGGTCCAGATAATCATCGATCATGCACATAGAGTAGTTGGCCACTTTGGGCAATTCAAAACCGACAAGTACATCAGGCGATCGTACTGGTGGTCAGGAATGGCAGCTGACATAGAGTCGTTCTGTGGATCCTGTGCAGTCTGTCAGGCTGCAAAGAAGGACAATAGACGACCAGCAGGGTTATTGCATACCCTGCCAATACCTGATAGGCCATGGCAGTCTATCGGAATGGACTTTGTTGATCCATTGCCAGAATCGAAGGGTCATGACTATTTACTAGTCATGATTGACAGACTCACGTCTACGGTGCATCTAGTGCCAACTACGACAAGAGTGACTACGTGACAAGTCACGTGGTTATACCTCAAAGAGGTAGTACGATCGCATGGAGTACTGGAGTCGATTATATTGGATCACGACTCCAAATTCACCTCCATATTCTGGAGGGAATTGCAGTGTATAATGGGCATGAAGCTGCTCGTGTCCACAGCATTACACCTGCAGACAGATGGAACAACAGAACGAGGGAATCATTCTGTAGGGCAAATACTCCGCATGGTAGTGCAGAGTGATCAGAAGGATTGGGCTGAGAAATGCCCAATGGTAGAATTTGCATTGAACAGCTCAATCAGTGCGACCACAGGATATGCACCGTTCAAATTGAACAGTGGATACCTGCCCTGTATGGCAGGTACTATCAGTGGATACTACCTTCAGAGGAGTACGGCAGTTCACACAACAAGCATTGTGGAACCTGATTGATGCTCACGATGCCATAATTGTGAGCTGAGTACAGCAGACAGATACTGCTAATACCAGATGCCATCGAGGAACGACATACGAAGTCTGGTATATCTCTCTACAAAGAACCTGTCCTTACCTAAAGGATGGGCAAAGAAATTAGTGCACAATTATATTGGGCCGTATCCAGTTATAGAAGTGGACAATTACATCTCTACCGTGAAGCTTGAGTTACCTCCAGAGCTCACGGCTCGGAGGATACTACCAAAGTTTCATGTGAGTCTAATCAGACTGCATATGCCCAATGACGACAAATGATTTCCTCGTTGCGACATAAATTATATTTATGACTTTGGAAAAGAAGAAGAACCAGAATGGTTCGTAGATGAGATTTTGGCTCATTGCTGGACTAGTAACTCCAAGCTGGAGTTACAAGTAAGGTGGACATTGGGAGATGTCACCTGGGAACCACTCTCTGCATGCAAAGAGTTAGAAGCGCTAGATGCCTATCTAGAGCTAAGGGAGTTAGGAAGCTGCTAGAGCTTCCTAATCATGCCTCATGAGGCATGAGAGAGATGATGAATGAGTCCTTAATAAAAAGGACTCAACACAAAAACGATTCATGTCAACGATTCATGTGACGTGATGACATCACATGAAAGTGGTCATGTGATGCAACAGGTGCGCTCGCTCTGCATTTAAGTGGCAATCTGATTGCCGCTTCAAGGTAATTTTTACCATCCACCTCCACACTCGCACCAGTGTGAGTGGCAAACAATTGTTATCCATGGACGCCAAAGCGTCCCACACACATCACTCAGTAGAGGCACTCCTTAGTGCCTCTGAACAATTCGCAGTGCTCCAAAAAGAGCAAAGCTGGATGGTGCATGGCGTCAAGGATGCCATTTCAATCGTCCATTGCGACTCCTGCCCAGAGTGCAATGTGTACATGCAGCACTTGCTGCAAGCTGCAAAACTGTGGCTTATTGACCCTCCAATGTGCATTAAAAGTGGCCTGGCCACCATTACTCACCGAAATGGTGTGCCCTTTGGTTAAGGACGCAGTAGCCTCCTACAAAGAGGACATACATGAGCTCCATGCAGAGCTTGACATGGTTTGCGCTACCCTCAACAAGGAGAGGCAGATAAATCGCAAAATGGCAGACAAACTGTCCACCATGAAGTCGACACCATCAGCACCGACCATAATCGATCTGACATCACTGCCAGATTCGATGACAGACTCAGCAAGTCCGTCTACTCCAACTACTGGTGTGTCACCGGTAGGACCTACCCGAGCCGGTTGCAAGACTGAACCCAAGCAGAGAATGCTGGCGGTGCCTTACCCAGCGTCGCTACATGCTCGGATTGCCCTCACCATCAGCGACCCCCCTGCAACACAGACAGGCTTCTTACCCCACCCTTTGGGCAAAGCACTGCACCCCACTGTGGTGAAAACAAGCTGTCGACCCACAGAGTGGTTCGACACCTGCCCGCTCAATGATCCAAGATTTGTTGAGCAGCTTATGCTTGCATCCGTGACATTTGCCATGTCGCACAGCATGCCATCATCAAGCATGCTGACTGCAAGCAGCAATTGGCTACTCGAATGCCAGCATTTGAGATGGCGCATGACATGCCTCCCAATCTCAGGGATATGTTGCGCACCATAGAGTATTCCCCTGAGGGAGTATCACCTGCTATCCATGGGAATTGCAACAACACCCTCTGTCTCAAGGATGTTGACATCTGGGTATGGCTTAAGCTGATTAAGCCAAAGAAAGACAGTCTTGTCTTTCTCCAAAAGCTGACGGACCTGTTCACAGTCCGTGGCCGGTGGGCCGAGCTTGCCGGTACGAGCTGGTGGCAAGATCTCCCAATGCTGTTATCTACCAGCATCAAGAGAGTGTTCGAATGAAAATGCCCTCATGAGAGTATGTCTCTCAATGAGCTAGCCCAATGGCTAGGCATCTATGCAGGTGTAGATCCTACTAGGGTGTTCATTAACATTGAGCCCTACTTTGTGCGGAAGCAGAGCAAGGTCTGCTATAATGAGACTGCACAGAGGGTCCTCGATGCCTGCGCAGGCCAGAAATTTACCAGCCTTCACCTAACCATGCCCACTTGCCCCCCAGGCTTTTGGGGAGCACTGTTGACTTCGGATGACGATTCTTCACTCAATGGACGTGGTGGAGGGCCTCCTTGCTCGAAGGCACATACAGACGTGCTGACGAAAGAACCATCCACCCTGTCTGCCCCTCAGCCTGCATCCGCTGCTACAGCGGATAACACTACCATGGAAGTCGACCCAGCCAACTCCATTTACTATGACAATACCATCAAAGTAGCCGCACAGTCGTCATCGACTGCGCCTGTACCCATATAAGCTGATCCTCCATCAGCATAAAGTTTCCCAAACCTTCCTGAGGTTTGGTCTGTGGGGAGGATGTAAGAATGTAGATTCTTACAGTGGCATATATGCTACCAATGAAGGAATATAAGCCACCAGAGTGGTTTATGGGAGGTATTATATAAGCAACCCATTGGGGGCGCCTGTAGATAGTGGACAACTATACAGTTGTCCACAAGTAATTATATAAGCATAGATCATCTTGTATACACACATCACACAGACACCAATACATATATTGGCACAGTCTGTCTAGTGTGAATAAGAATCTTCTTACACAGGTAGGGTAAATTTGTTGTGTTTGATATGCTCATCTGAAAAACATTCAGGTCATGTTCATAGTTGGGCAAATGCTTTCGCCACTCTGGCATTAGTCACAGTCTTCAACTTTAGTGCATTGGGCTAAGAGCTTGTTGTCTTCTTCAGGCTAACCAAAGATCAGCTCAAGTTGAATGCTACTTTCACTGCAGAGCAACAGGCTCTTTGGTTTCAGAATCACACTGGTAACTAATTCTCTCTTCCTAAAAGGTATATTCTAAACCCAATTCATACGTGCCTGCTATCTGCCACACCACATTCGCTTGCAATTGCTGCACCAAGTGATATTTTCAATGCAACACATCTACAGTCTCTACTCAGCTTGGCAGGCTCAAACACCATTTTATTTTTATAACATACACGAAGATGCATTCACAAACCAATGTTATCGAGCTCACGGCTATAAGTTGTGTGGCAGGACATGTTAAGGTTGGGACAGGTTTGAGATGAGGAATTCTTGACCGAAGTAAAAAATTGCATGCACCTGGCATTCATTGAAGACCTGGAGTTAGTTGCAGAGATGGAGGACTAGAGATTTTGTTAGCGAATAGATGATGCAAGACAGGTCACCACTCGGAACTCAGATAGCTCGGTTGGAACTCAAGTCAATATGACAAGATATTCTGAAGTACTACACAGCAGGTCACGGACTCATTTTCTTATTTGTACCCATCTTGATTTCACTTCCCCTTATTTTCCCCAAGTTTCAGACTGACCACAGATATTCGATTCCTTTTGATAAATGTATGTTCTATATTCCCAAGTTCTGTTCCATTAATGTTCTGTTCTGACACTTTAACTCCTATCCCCTATGATTTCAGTATATATGGACTACACTTTTGTAAGAAAGTATATAGAATAGTAGCATATATGCCACTATCTAAGGTATACAAGTCACTAGAGTGACTTGTGGATTGTATTATATAAGCCGCCCACTAGGGGCACTTGTAGATAGCAGACAACTATACAGTTGTCCACACATAATTAGATAAGCAACAGAATCATACTTGTAACCACACGCACCACAGCTACCAATACACTTATTGGCTCAGTCTGCTCAGTGTGATTAAGTGGAGGCTTTACACTTTTTTGACTGTCAATCACATTAGCAGCACTGCAATAACCAAAAAAGATTAACTGATCTTTTTAGCCAAACCAATGAGTCTAACACTTGCTGGAAATTTTCAGAAACAGTAAACAAATGTTTACTGTTGATTCTTCTACATCAGTAGAAGAACACCCCAGAGTGGCTGATAGATCAGAGATCTATGACTTCGACAAGAATGCAAAGCCAAGCATCTAGATCCTGAGAGGATCCAGATACATCTAGAGCCACAGCAAAGGGCCCAGACATGAGAGTCAAGCCTGCCCACGATGTGGACAGGCAAATGAGAACATCGACGAGGATAGCTAGTCCTCATAGAACTACAACACCTGTAGCTTCCAACTCAATGAGTTGAAAGCGAGTATCAGCGGCTCTAATGAGATCTGCACCGGAGGAATCAGAAACAGACGAGATATCACCTGTTAAGAAAACTAAAAAAACTTTGACCATGTTGGAGTTACAATCGTCTCTTGATGAGTCAAGAGAAGTGCCGACAAGTGACACAGACAATTTGCCAGGAGTGTGAATGTCTCAGCTTCCACATGTCCAAGAACATCACAGATCGCAAAGTTAGCCGTCCCAAACAGGGATGGTAGAACATGGGTCAGCACTCCAGGAAGAAGAAACCTGGCAATATGAGTGTACACCTGCACATATTGCCTGGATGATTATGGCTCTCAAAGAGAGCCGTAGACATGTAGATACTACATGTCAAGTAAGCCAACAAGCAGCTGAAGCAGCTTGTGTGGTGGACGACACTGCAAACCAACTACAAACCTTAGGAGATGGTATGGAACTGTTAATACAGTCCCTGGAAGAGGAGGTGCAAGGACCCTGAATGTGGAAACAATCCCAATAGGGATCATGAAGTTGACCACGAGGCTGAAAAAGCTCACAAGAAATGAGACAGACAGAGGATGCCACCTCCGTCTGGACTGAGCAACAGAAATGTTCCTCATGAAGCTAGTGCTACCCTAGAGCAGGATAGCATCAGTACGCACTGGTGTACTGAGGAAGAGACATATTGTGAGCTAGAGGCTTGCGATAATATCTGCAAAGGAATTCACAGATCAAAACGAACATACAACGAGCAAGAAGTGCTCAAGGCAGTGACCCAACAGTCACTGCGAGAGATGATGAAGTCTGACGTTGATAGTGTCAGTACCATGACTAGCATTCACATTGGTCTTGAGTGTGAGTTTGATCACTGGGATAGGATCGAGCATAAGGCAGTGTGATGGAAACACCATGTGCCAGAACTTCATGCAAAGCATGCAGATAATCTAGTCAAGGAGGCATATATCACCAGAGTTGAAGGCGAGGCCTTTGACAAGCTGATCAAGTCAGCCAGAGTGGCTCGATCCGCCCTCAGTACCAGTCATAGACTGAGGGATGCGTACTTAATGGCTGACAAATGTCGACCATCGTATCAGATTGCCAAAGACATCATTGATCCACGAGTGCAGCAGGACATGAATAATCATGTTTCCCACCCACACAGGCAGATACAAGCGATACCGTGTGTGGTATCACGAGCAATTACAAATTCTGAACAAAGGGTTCAGGAGGTAGTAGGAAATCCATCTACTTATGTAGATGGAGTTGCAAAGATGGTGTGAGCTGCCCTTGAGAAACACAAGGACAGTGAGCCCAACAAATCTGTGCTTGCTAAAGCCAGAGTAAAACTACCTCACCCAGCAGAGTATGCTGGGAAAGCAGATCTTGAAGAATTCAAGAACTTTGTCTCAGCAATTCTGAGATGGCTAGGCATGAATAGCCTACTAGGTCCATCCAGCATGGAACTCCAGTTGAACTATGTGGGCACTCACCTGAAAGGCGAGGCATTGGAGTGGTACACTCAAAATATTGAGCATCATGATTGAGTGGTCGATTGGACCCTCGAGAGTGCAATCACTGGTTTACAACAGTGATTCTTACATGCACTCATGCACAGACATGTGTTGAACAAGTTTGACACAATTGTGCAAGGGACAAGAACTGTTCAGGAATTATTGAACAATATTATGAAGTATGCAGCATGGATGATACATCTGCCTGATGAGTATATGATCCGCAAGTGGTTTGTGGCAGCGTTTCAAGAAGTGCTGCATCATGAAGTCCTAAAATTAGGCTACACGATGTCGGTTTACTTTCGGAAATGGATCCAAAAGACAGTGGGTAGCGGTGTTGTCGTTGCACGGCTACTTACACTGGTGTTCGGCTCAGTGCGCTTTGCTATCAGCAGCAACAAAGGTAGAACGAAGATGAAGATGAAGACGTAGCAGTGATGAAGATGATGACGTAATACGCTGATGTAAGCGTAGACGAGATACAACAGCAAATGTCACGTGATTGACAAAGCTGGCCTTGACGTAGACGTAGAAGTAGTAGACGTAGTAGTAGACTTAGACTTAGACTTAGATGAGGGAATCAAACTGAAAGAGGTGAATTGGGGTACACTAAGGCAAAACAGGCCTTATATACATGAGCAGAACAACAAACGATGCAAGTATGCCATACAACGATGTCGTCGACAGCAGACAGGAGAAATGACTAACGGCGAGAGGCAGAAAACCAAAATAGGAAGATGGTTTGTAAGGAAATGGAAAAATGAGTCAGGTGGTCAAAGAAATGAAGGGAAATGTGGCAGCAAATTTGAAATAGAAGCCAGAAATAGAATAGAAGTGAGTCACAGACAATAGACCATGTGGAACAATTGGAAATAGAAGCACAGCCAAGAAGCAAGTGAGTCAGGTGATGAAAAATGAGTCATAGCCGTCCAATAGGATTCCAGTTGCTTGTCAAATATCTCCGAATATGAGTAAGTGAGTCATGTGACTTGATGACGACTCAGAAACATGTGAACCAATCACGACACTTGGATACGAATTTCCTCCAGAGAGGGAACAAAGACGAGCCCTTCTTGACGAAGTCCTTAGGCACATAACCATAGCAAATCTCTGTTCCTGGACCAAACTCTTTGATATCCCAGTAGTTCCTGAGTACGATCTGATGCCAACCATTCACTGGTTTGTAGTTTGGGTAGAAGCCGATGATGTGGAAGGGAGCATGGAAGACAGGGTCGAATACCCAAATGCAATTGTGAATGTGATAAGGAGGATATGAGGGGAATATTCGGTATGGGCCTTCAGGAGATTCGACATATAGGGGATAGTACCGACGATGTGCGACTTGTGGAGGAGGACTGGACAAATGAACATCAAGGGGAGAACACCGACTAGGAAGTTCAACACGTGGTCCAACGTGTATGTCTGGCTTGGCAGTCATCTGAAACGAATCATGGGACATGGTGGTGGCAATGCTGGATGGCATATTGAAAATAGAATTGATGAAAAATAGAATGAGTGTGGAGATGATGTGTCTGGCGGACTGGAGGTAGCACAGCAGATGATGGTCTGGCGAAAGCTGATGATGATAGGCACGTGTGCAGTGAGCGTCTTTTGTAGTGTAGTAGGCGCTGTCGAGTATCATGCTTGTCAACAACAGAATTCAGTTCAATAACTGAATTATATGAAGCCGCAAAGGCTGTAGAGGATGTGTCTTGATACGATATCAGGTTGTGTAAGATGGAGCCCAGCAGTGCTCACACACTGCAGGCAAAGCCCACATTGACAAATAGTTGAAATCAGCCTGTACCAAGTTCGTCTCAAGCTCTCAATACAGGGAGCTGCCCTGCAGCAAAGCAGATGATATATCATCCACCTAATGCTCCTGCTGCTTCTCGCCCTCCACAGAAACCTCCTGAAGGTTCAGGAGGTCAAGGACACAGAACAGAGTTAACATGCTACAAGTGTGGACAAGTTGGGCATATCAAGCCCAATTGCCCACAGTGGAAGAATAAACTGCGCATAGCAGGTGCATAGTTGAGCACTCAGGGAGTGCTCAAGAAAGGGAGGAGGAGCCACAAAGTGGCAAATTAGATGAGTGAATGGACATCCAGGATGACCATGAGAGCAAAATTGGCAAACTAGTCACTGATTACCAGTCGGAAATCATGCCATATCAATGGGATGATGACGATGATACAAGGATGCAAAGCTCGTATCAAGCAGACAGAGTATGTCCACTAGGAGGATTGTACGAAGATAGGTGGCACATATATGCGGTGCAAAAATCAACAACCACAATTAGTGATGGTTCAAATCAAAACAATGACTTCCATCTACACGCAGGAGTCACGGATAGGACAATCGAGCCTATTTACAATCATCGACCATGTGATAAGACATGCCCCAAATAGGTGCATATAGACAATCAAACAATCTCCGGATATTAGGAGATTGGTGGAGTCAGAGCCCACTATCTATTAGACAGTGGGTGTGAGGGAGTCGTGCTCTCTCCAGGAGTCAAGGCCCAATTTTATATGATAAAAATGTTGAGAAAATGCTTTCTCCCTCCTGAATTTTACCAACATTTTTACCCACAAAATAGCTTGGAAAATCCACACTTTTCAACCATTTATTGGCTAGAAAAAAAGTTTCATATGACTAATTTTTTCTGAATTTTTATCAAGCAAAAAGCACAATAAATTCAACTATTTGTCATAAAATTACATCCAAAAAATCCAGGTTTTTGTTTGAATATTTATGCTTCAAAAGGCTGAGAAAAGCCTCATTTCCTCCTCCTATTTCACCCTAATTCTTTTGACTTTTGAGAGCATTTTTACAATTTTTTTTCTATCTGTGAAAAGCATCCTTTTTCAGGCATTTTTTGGAAATTAAATTATTCAATTTGTCACCTTTTTTGCACCAGAAAAACTAAGATTTTGCCAAGGTTTTCAAGCTGAAAGAGGACATGAAAAGCTGAACTTTAATCCACATTTTTCAGAGGGAAAATTTTTCTGAAATCATGCATTTCACCCCAATTTTCCACACAAAAAACTTTGGCAAAAAAGTCAACATTTCTCTTCCATTTTTGTCGCGAGCTGCGCAGCAAGGCATGAAGCCAGGCGCACAGCCAGTCACGAAGCCGGCCACTGTGTCACTGTGTGTGACATTTCATGTCACGCCGGTGGCTTCTCGCTGCCACCACATCCACACTGCCCACATGAGCCACAGTGACATGAAGATCACAGATGGGCTGCATCCATGCCAGGGGATCCCCAACACATCCTCTGGGCACTGGGACTGTGTGTAAGCCGTGCCGCTGTGCGCTGCAACATCCACGCACCCTGGTGGTGGTGCATGACTAAACAGTGTGGTCCAGGCTTGGATGGCCCTCTGTGACGGCCTGCCACTATGGCAGACATGTGTTAGGCAGGGGGAATGCATGTCGGTTGTCCCAACATCCTCCTGGACCCCAGCTGGACTCTACCACCCACCCCACACATGCCGCAGCACCACACATGTCTGCACTTGTAACCCACGTGGCCTCACCTTTGTCCCTGTGCTCGCGATCAGTAGGCTGTGCCACTTTGCAAGTGATTTGCAAAGCAAGATATCGAGGTGCTGAAGACTAGCGGACAGGAGGGCAGCTTGCCATGAATCCCTTCTACTGATAACAGGCTGATCTTCCTTTAACTTTGACTTACAATGTGCAGCTTCCAACTCGAAGCAATAATCACAGTGCGATCTTTATTCCCAAATGGGTGAACGAATTTGCCCAGCTAGACACGTTTATCCACTGTTGGAGATGGGTTCAAGGTAGAGTTCTTTTCAGTGCTGTTTTGGATGACTCCCCTTACTGTGTTTTGCAGCCTCCAGTGTTCATTCAGAGACCTCAGCAATGAGGCATGGTGTTGCCCCATTTGACTATGTAGTTCACGTTTCAAAAAGCTACTGCAGAAATTTGACAACAAGGTCCGTTTTAACTTTTATGCCTGTCCATACAATACTCGCATAACCTACAGCTTGTGAGAAAAATACACCTCAACTTCGCAATTGTTTTATTATCCGACCTCCTATTCATGGACTAGAACTTCTGCCATGCATCCTTCAGAGCTTCATGCCAATTTCTAAAAGTCAATGCACATGACATACTAAGCCCCATGGAACACAATAGGACGGTCACAGTCATTGCTGAGCACCCTCAGTGAAGTTCCCATTGTATGAGATGCTTATGTAATGTTCTTTCTTTGCCTAGTAGATGGCATGTAAATATTAGTTGCTACAGAACTGACATATCTTTGGACTACATCACTAAAACAGCACCATTGAAATATGTCCATATCATTTTTATATATTTTCATTTTCTGCTCTGAGTACTAGAACAAGAGTGAAGGAAAGTACTAGTGATGAACTGATCTCTTTGCAGACCACACTGAGACAGCCTATCATTGGAATACATATGTAGAATGTCTTGTTTGTCATCCTCTATTAACTTCCTAACACTCCAAGTAACCATGAATACCAGGGCTGCATTTTCAAAATGAGGCTGACTTGCAACTCTTCTGAGGTACAGGCCTGCAAACAACTTTGAAATGAGTGAAGTGTTGAAGTCACATCATACCAAACTGCAGCTGAGCAAAGATGTTAATGTACCTCAAGGTTGATCATGTATTGACATACTACTATGTCTAGACTGACCTGTAGTCTTATAAATGATGCCACTTGTGTAACCTGCTTGACCGTCAAATTTTGAGTCACGCATTTGCCAACCTTTTCATATGAGTTTACCATCTCACTCTGGCACTATGTGATAATGGACACTTTACCAGTACACTTTTACCCACCTCTAGGCTCTGAGCACCACACCAGCTCTGCTCATACTAGTTATTTCACAAACATGCCGCAATGGTTGACGTACTTGACACTGCAGTTGATATACGATGTGGGGGAATGTTCACGATCATGTGTAATAATATGACTACATTGATACTAGGAGTATATGAACACTGGGAGGGGTACTGCTCTCAGATACTGCTGGAACATTAGGCTGGCAAATGCTGAGTCATTGGCGATATGCTGACTGGTA
The DNA here is from genome assembly GCA_015039355.1 of Ramaria rubella. Classification (NCBI taxonomy): domain Eukaryota; kingdom Fungi; phylum Basidiomycota; class Agaricomycetes; order Gomphales; family Gomphaceae; genus Ramaria; species Ramaria rubella. Next base: position 154,078 of record MU134456.1, read on the forward strand.
CTGATTGACTATATACCTGCAGGTTCAGAAATCTGGGTCCCGGATGCTGCCGCAGATGGGAGTGGAGGGAGTGGAGATTGAAATACCGGTGGGTCAGAGGCTGATGAATTGTTGGATGAATGCATGGATTTTCTCGTGTCTTGCCTGAGCAGGTTGCAACACACTGGGCAGCTGTGGTCGGCGTATGTGTGAAAGGATCATCCAGAGCAGACAAAAGGTGCACAGGAAGTCAACAATCACTGACACACCACATGCAATGCATTTCCCATGCCTTTGGGAGAAAATAGCTGGACCACCTGGGACTAACTTGGGAGGAAGCAGCCTCACAGGCTGCAACACACTGGGCAGCTGCATTGTGTTTATGTGTGAAAAACTTATCTGGGAAGTGAACAATCACTCACACACTCCATGTGATGAATTTGCATTTTGAGCAAAATGACCAAACCCACTGAGACTCACTTGTGAGCAAGCAGCCCCACAGGCTGAAACATGCTGGGCTGCTGTGTTTTGTGTATGGGTGAAAAATTCTTCCAGAACATGTGAAATGTGCACACGACGTCAAGAACAACTCCCAGAGTACATAGACTTTCTTTCTCACATGTTTTGAACAAAATCCCACAACCCACTGGGACTCACTTGTGAGCAAGCAGGCTCACAGACTGGAACACGGTTGGCTGAAGGGTTTTGTGTATGTATCACAACGTGATCCAGCACATGAGATCAAAAACAAGTCCCACAGTCCATCCCCTCTGTTTCTCACATGTGTTGAACACAATCCCACAACCCACTGGGACTCACTTGTGAGCAAGTAGCATCACAGGCCAGAACACGCATGGCTGTTGTGTTTTGCATACATGTCAAAAGCTGATCCAGGACACATGGAATGTGCACAAGAGATCAAAAGTGGCTCCCACAGTACGTAGACTGTGTTTCTCAGGAATTTTGAGCAAAGTCCCAAAATGTGCTGGAACTCACTTGTGAGGACACAGGTGGAACATGCACAGCTGTTGGGTTTTGTGTACATGTCAAAAGCTGATCCAGAGCATGCAAAATGGACACACAACGTCGAAAATGACTCCCACAGTACATAGACTGTGTTTCTCATGTGTTTTGGACAAGATCCCAGGACCTGCTGAGACTGACTTTTGAGGAAGCAGGCTCCCAGGGTGAAGCACACTGTGCCACTGTTTGGTGTATGTGGCAAAAACTGATCCGGGACATGCAAAATGGGCACATGACATCAAAAATGACACCCACGGTGCATTGACAGTGTTTGTCACACATTTCGAACAAAATCCCACAGCCCACTGGGACTCACTTGTGAGCAAGCAGCCTCACAGGCTGGAACATACTTGGCTGCAGGGTGTTGTGTACATGTCAGAAACTGATCCAGAACACACAAAATGGTCACATGACGTCAAAAACGACACCCATGGTGCATTGACTGTGTTTGTCAGACATTTTGAACAAAATCCCACAACCCACTGAGACTCACTTACGAGCAAGCAGCCTCACAGGCTGGAACACACTTGGCTGCAGGGTTTTGTGTACATGTCAGAAACTGATTCAGAACATGTGAAATGGGCACATGATGTCAAAAAAGACTCCCACAGTGCATGGACTGTGTTTGTCACATGTTCTGAACAAAATCCCACAACCTACTGGGACTCACTTGTGAGCAAGCAGCCTCACAGGCTGGAACACGCTTGGCTGCAGGATTTTGTGTACATGTCAGAAACTGATTCAGAACACGTGAAATGGCCACACGACATTAAAAACAACACCCACAGTGCATGGTCTGTGTTTGTCACATGTTTTGATCAAAATCCCACAACCCACTGGGACTCACTTGTCAGCAAGCAGCCTCACAGGCTGGAACATGCTGGGTTTCAGGGTGTTGTGTACATGTCAGAAACTGATCCAGAACACATGAAATGCATACACAATGTCAACAACAACTCCCATGGTGCATAAAGTGTGTTTTCCACACATTTGGAATAAAATTCCACAACCCACTGGGACTCACTCGTGAGCAAGCAGCCTCCCAGGATGGAACACACTTGGCTGCAGGGTTTTGTGTACATGTCCAAAACTGATCCAGAACACGTGAGATGGCAACATGATGTCTAACACAACTCCCACAGTACATAAACTGTGTTTCTCATGCATTTTTTGAACAAAATCCCACAACCCACTAGGACTCACTCGTGAGCAAGCAGCCTCACAGGCTGCAACATGCTTGGCTGCAGGGCTTTGTGTGCATGCCAGACACTGATACAGACCACGTGAAATGGGCACACAATGTCAACAACGACTCCCACAGTGGCATGGACTGTGCTTGTCACATGTTTGGAACAAAATCCCACCACCCACTGGGACTCACTTGTGAGCAAGGAGCCTCACAGGCTGGAACATGCTTGGCCACTGTGTTTTGTGTACATGTTGAAAACTGATCCAGAACATGTGAAATGGGCACAGGACATCAGTCACAACTCCCATGGTACATAGACTGTGTTTCTCACATGTTTTGAACAAAATCACACAACCTGCTGGGGCTCATTTGTGAGCAAGCAGCCTCACAGGCTGGAACATGCTTGGGCGCAGGATTTTTTGCATGTGTCAACAATTGATCCATAACACGTGAAATGGGCACAAGACATCTACAACAACTCCCCCAGTACATAGACTATGTTTCTCATGCATTTTGAACAAAATCCCACAACCTGCTGAGACTCACTTGTGAGCAAGCAGCCTCCCAGGCTGGAACATGCTTGGCTGCTGTGTTTGATGTATGTGTCAAACACACATTTAGAACACGCAAAATGGGCACACAACGTCCAAAACAACTCCCACAGTACACAGACTGTGTTTCTCACATGTTTTGAACAAACTCCCAAAACCCACTGGCACTCACTTGTGAGCAAGCAGCCTCACAGGCTGGAACATGCTTGGCTGCTGTGTTTGGTGCACATGTCACAAACACATCCAGAACACACAACAGGGACACACAATGTCACAAAAGCCTCCCACCCTACATATCCTGCATACCTCCCACATTTTGAACACAATGTCCAAACCCCCTGGGAATCACCTGTGAGCACGCAGCCTCACAGCCTGCAACACACTTGCCAGCTCCAATTTGTGTTTGTGTGAACAAGTCATCCATAACGAGGGAAATGTCCATAGGATGTCAAAAATGACTCACACACCAGCAAGGGAAAAGTCAAAGCTATCCACATTGTGGATGAGCTGTAGATTCATCTCTGCAAGCTGAATGGTCTTCACAACCGGAAATACGAGTACATGTTGAAGACATAGCATGGAGTGGGAAATTAGTCCTGCAGAGCAATCTTGGAGTAGCCTTAAATTTATCTAGAATTACTTTGTAGTATCAGAATTCCCCCAAAAGAGCAATGAAATGTAACACTACCATTAGTCCATCAATACTCCCACATTTCTCTTGAGATTAAGCTTGAATTCCTCCAGCATTCACCTTTGGTAGGCAGGTGCTCCTGCACCACTTTTCATAATACACCCTCCTGTAGCTACAATAACCTACACGGTACAGAGGAAAAAAACACTCATTTGTATTCCAAAAGTAATTACAGCAATAGAAAGCTTGGGCTTGACCCCTGCACCCACCCCACCTTTCCCACTGCCTCTGCAGGCCATGAACCCCAGCTCAAACTTGACATACAGTGCCATGCTCTCCTTGTTCAACTGGATCCCATGCTGCAGCAATGCATGTGCCAATGCCAGCAAAAGATTCTCCACCTCATATTACACCACAAACACATACACCACCACCTTGTTCAGGTACAGCTGAAGTGTGCTGCGGCTGCATGAGTTCTGGGTCACAAGCTGTGTTAGCATCAAGTACATCCCATGTTTCCATCACTCACTGCACAGATATACACCCCACGAGCCTGTGTGTGCTGTCAGGCCTTGCGAGCTTGACTTATTGCACCCACAGTGTGACATCCACCTTGAACTTGCACAGTGCGTGGCATGTGCTCAAAGATGTGGAGCTGCTGCTTCACAAGGGCGTAGAATGGTATTGATGATGTGGTGGGGAGGTCTAGTGGGTGAATAAGCAGGGGGAAAGAGAGGGTATGGGATGGGGAGAAAGACAGGTGGAGGGAGGGAAGGAGGGAGGAGACAAAAGGCAATGAAAGAAAAGAAAGAAAGGACCCACTAAGATGCTACAAATGATGCAGCCTCAGCACCTCAAGCCCCATCTCATACTCTGCATAGCATAGAAAGCTGCTTTTAATGTATGTGCTGAATGAGCACAGACTTGAATGCCATGCCCTTTTACATAATAGACTTTTATATTGCTGTCTGTGTGCATAAAGCAAAGTGGTGGTGCTGCTTGGTAGGATGGACCAGCAAGAATTCTTCAAGGGCTTTGAGCTCAGTATGCATCTGCTCCTGCTGTAACTGGATGAGGGTATGATGCAGATGAGGTCCTAGACTCAGATTCACTTAGTAATAAATGTGGGCCACACACAACAGACATATCAAGTACTCACAGGCTAGTACTGTGAAAGTGGTCAAGGAGGAACCACTGTCTCATAGATTCTCGAATGTTATGGTGTCTTTGATGTGAGTTTGTGAGTTGTAGGCATGATCAGATCATGAGTATAATCAAATGAAGATAACAGATGGGAAAATGACAAAATGCATGTCTTGCACAATGTGTGTACACCATTTCACTATGTAAATGGAAACATGGACCGGATATGAGTGTTTGGGCTGAGTCTGAGTCTGGTCTTGCAGTATAAATGGTGGCAGGAGACAAGAGGAATTGTAGCTCTGAACACGTTACCTAACATTATGTCAATTCTTATACATTTTTTCAGGCTGAGGATATGCTATGTAGGTACATTACTCTTGCAGAGTAATTTGAGAGTTATTATAAATTACTCTCCAGGAGTAACCTTCAGGAGTAATCCAGTTGTAATCACATATTTTCCAGATTAGGCCTGGGTTCCTCTTCCTCTTCCAGAGTAATTTGCATCTCACAGCGTGGAACTTCCACATGTGAGACACATACCCAGTCATGTGACTTGTGAAGTCCCGTCGAAGTTCAAACCACATGTTGGAAGACCAACACTTCAATGGTGAGTTCTCCTTCCACTGTAATACACTGACACTTTGTTTAGACTGATAGCCTAAACTTTTGGGCAAAGCCACTGCCACGTTGCACGACAGCAGTGTTGCTACTAGCCAAATGTGTGTATCCCACCGCGTCATTTTTACACACACCCTGACTCTCATTCACAGCCGTTAAAATCATATTCTTTCCGTTCCAGCTGCCCTGTATACGGGGCAACAATATTAGTGAGCTGCATTTAAGCTCACTACCCAAAGGACTAGCTAAAGTCCTTTGTGCCATGCTCACCTTCTCACTAGACAGACTCAGACGTTCGACCAGATCTCCAGCTTTCAACTCAACAGCTGAGCTAACGAGTGGCAAGGACATGTCTGGGGAGGCGACACTAGTGTTGTGTCGAGGTCGAATTATCATGCTTGTAGGTGCATTGTCGATTCTTCCTTTTACCATGAAACTAACGTTTCGTGGTGCATCTACAGGCAGACTCGGGCATACATCCGAGTCTCTAACGTTTAACTCCACAGCTGAGCTGGGGAGTGACACAACCTCATCGGAGGATGCGACACTAGTGTTGTGTCCAGCTCGATAACTCGAGCTCATAGTTGAGTATTTCTCTATTCCTTTTACCATGAAACTAATGTTTTGTGGTGCTTCTACAGGCAGTCAAACTAGCATTCGACTCTCTACACTGTTTTGTAAAGTCACCACCGCCATTGCTAGGTAGTGCGGCGATAGCCCAAAGATGCTCACCGATTTCTGAGCACGTAGATTTGCTCCTATTTTTGGACTCCCACCCATGATTGTTAGCCTCAACCGCATTGGATGCTGGCTTTGGGCAACCCTTGGGCAGAGGTACATTTTTTCTCGCAATGACGCCATCTTCTCACTCAACTAACTTATCTGACAATCTTGTCAGATCATTTGTCATGTCACCCACACGACTCCACCTCACAGGGACCGACATGTTTGACGAAACTCAATGAGTCTTTCCCAGACTCACTACACAATGGTACTAATACTATTGTCAATGCAAGAGTGAGGTCCTGCCATTACATGCGGACTCGGATATCCATCTGAGTTTTTAGTTGGATTACGACCAGCCTCGCTCTCAAGTGAGGCGGCGACATCATGGAATATGATGTCGTGTCGATCAGGAGCAGGACTCAGTAAGTCCACACTTTTTTCTTTTTCCATGCTGCTGATGTTCCATAGTATGTTTTCCTCCCAACCTGGGCTGTTGTCCAGCTCCTGGCCTTGGCATGTGTGACTACTAGGTCTAGCAGATTATCTGCTAGATGAATTCATGCTGTGCCTATGTGGAATACTTAGGGCAAGACTTCTAGGTATTTCTACCAATTCCTCTATGCCTTCAAGACTTAACTTTTGGATTTTATTTAATGCGTCATGTTCACATGACACTCTGCAGGGCAAAAATTTAGGATGCGTTGAGGACATGCCACTGGACACGTGATTCACATCACGCATTGTTCAAAGTCCACAAGGCAAATCCATTTGGTAAATCTGGACAAATCACCCAGCCAGGATGTAGTGAGAAAAATCATGCAAATCAGCCAAACAAATCAACTTAGTATCCCTTGAAAAATAACTGAGTAACCTTGAAAACAGACCAAAGAACAACAGTACCTTTCCACGTCCCTGTTGACCCACTCGTGAACAGAATGTTGCAGACATCATCCTGACCAACACGTCCTACGTCCAGCTTCACACCCTCTGAAGTCGATGAACACCGTGTTCACAATAGCATTGAGGATCGTCAAGGCAAGCTGACTGTGAGGCTATAAGTTCAGACGTGAAGCTTCACTCTCACTCACTTCCACAGGCATGAGGAATCAAAGGAGATGGCGAAGTTATGAAAAGTGTTGGAGATAGTCGGAATGGTTGACCACCAATGGTGTTGGTATGCAAACACAGTATGCCTCTTTGTAGTAAAGCTAGATCACAATATTGTACGACATGGGCTTACACTGCTCTTCCAGGGTAGAGTTGAACCGAATAATCAGTGCCTGCCACATGCCTGTCTTTGTGGGTTGCTTTGTGGGTTGCTTCATGGGTTGCTGCGTGGGTTGCTTTGTGGCTGGCTGCGTGGGTCGCGGCAAAAAGGTGTAAAAAATGCTACATTTTTGCCAGAGCATTTTTTGCCAGGAAAAAGCAGAGTTTTGAAAGTCTTTTTCCCAAGAGAAATCAGAGTAAAATCCACCCTTTTCACATCATTTTAAAGAAGAAAAAGATAAACAAAATGCTGTATTTTCCTTTGTGTAAATGAAAAAAAATTGTAGAATTTTGTCAGGCTGAAAATGACAACATAATTTAGGCTTTCATATGGCAAAAATTGGTTAAAAAGCATGGAATTTGCCATCATTTTTAAGTATAAATATCCAAGTTTAGAAACAGGTTTTGGGATGGAGAAATAGTGAGAATATATAACATCTTGGATGCATTTTTCAAGGCAAAAAGTGATGAAATATGATAGTTTTTTTGATATTTTTCCCCAATAAATATCTCAGCAAAATTTGGGTAAGGAAAAGCATTTTCTCAACATTTTTATCACAATAAATTGGGCCTTGACCCCTGTGTCTCTAGACTTCATACATGCCATAGGCATCAAGACATTCAAACTCGAATGTCCTATTGGTCTACAGCTAAGTCAACCATCAACTACAGAACGCACACCAACATCCAGTTTGGTGAGCACAATATCAAGGAATACTTCGATATAGCAAACATAGATTACTATGATGCAATACTGGTAACACCGTTCCTACATAAACTGGGGATATCCCTCGACTTCAGAGGCAAGGGATGCATCTGCATTGGAAAGGATGTAATTCCAAACCATGTGAATGCTTGGGAAGTGCAGCTGGACTACCAGAACCCGGCTGAACGTAAGACTTGAATTGCGAGTCTTAAACCGAAACTTGCAAGCCACCTTCTGTGACCCACAAATGGCTCCTCATTGCAAGTGGAGCCATTGACAAGCTTGCCAGACGGGAGGCAAGACAAGGGAAAATGAAAAGAAAAGCAACCAAACATTGACATTGGTCTACCTGACCAACATACTGACAGAATTACTGATGGGATTACTGATGGGATTACTGGCACCAATCAACTGTTATTAATGGCTGATGACTTTCCCAAACTTAGGGAAAGATGGGAGCCAGAGTTCGCAAACCTCTTCGGAGGTGTGCCCTTAGAACTTCCTCCTTGGAGGGAGATCAACCACGAAATTAAGTTTGTTGATGAAACCAAACAGTTTCATTATTGATTACCAAAGTGTCTGGAAGCACTTTGAAATGAACTGATCGACAAAGTCGACCAGTATACCACCGCTGGTTGGAGGGTATCAGCATCAGTACGTTCTGCAGCACCAGCACTATGCATTCCAAAGAAAAATGGAAAGCTCAGAACAGCGATAGACCTATGTCTATGCAATGACAACACAGTGAAGGACATTACACCCTTCCCATACCAGGATACGATCTGGCATGACATAGCTTGTGTCACATACCGGTTCAAGCTTGACATGGCCAACATGTATGAACAAATACGCGTAGGTGAGGAGGACGTTGATAAGATGGCCTTTGCAACCATATTTGGCACGTTCAAGAGCCAGGTTATGCAGATTGGCAACTGTAACATGCCATCTACATTTCAACGTCTCATGACATTGATTTTTCATAACCAAATTGGTCGATCAGTCCACATATACTTGGACAATATATTTATCTATTCAAGCTCTATCAAAGAGCACAAAAAACACCTTCAAAAGGTGTTTGAAATATTACGTGAGGCACATTTGTTCCTCAGTGAAAATTGATCCAAGATCAATTTGTATTTGCCTCATATGGAGTGCCTTGGTCATATTGTAGATGACAAGGGCATCCATGCACACGCGGATAAAATGGAGAAGGTTTGAGATTGGAGAAGACCTTGAACATTTAACGATGTCCAAAGATCTAGGACTTGTTCAGTATCTGGCACCATATATGCCATATTTGACGGCATATACAACTCCCTTATCAGGAAGTGCACAAAACAACAGGACATTCCAATGGATGCCCTTGATGGATAAGTGCTTTGAATCCATCAAAGCACTAGTGTGTAAGGCTGCAATCCTGAAGCCTATAAATCATACTAGTTCAGAACTCATTTGGGTTGTGACAGACAGCTCCAAGTCTGGAGTCGGAGGAGTCTACGGACAGGGTCCAGATTGGATGACTTGTTCTCCAGTAGGGTTTCTTTTGAAGAAATTCAGTCCTGCACAACAGTGTTACAAGACACATGAGCATGAGACAATAGCTATCCTAGAAGCACTTATGAAGTGGGAGGATAAGCTACTGGGTCGCCATTTCACACTGGTGACAGATAACAAAGGTCTCAAATACTTCGAGACACAACAGCATCTGTCCGACAGACAGGTGTGCTGGTGGGAGTTTCTCTCCCAATTCAATTATACCACAGTACATGTTCCAGGGGTGGAGAACAAAGTAGCCAACTGTCTGTCGTGCTACTACGAGAACAATAAGCAGGGTGAAAGTCACCCCGCGGAAGAGTACGTCAACGCAGATGTGCAGCTAGATCCGGACAAAGAGTTTCTCCCAATGGATTGATTTGTAGAAATACAAATGGCTGCAGCACGATGGTCACAGTGATTACAAGATGCAACAGAGCAGTGTGTCACTGACATGCAGCAGATGAAGTGAGCAGAGGATGTACCTCCCACACAGGTCGAAGGTAATGAGGAGGACAATGTACAAGCTACAGTGTCAGGTGCAGACTCAGAGAATCTACCCTCACATGTAGAACATGAGTTTGACCTAAAAAACGCTGTAGCCAATGGCTATGGTACAGATCCAATACTCAAGAAAGTATTGGCAAATCCTGAGGCTCACCCCAGATTCGGGGTGAGAAACAGACTGGTTTGGACAAAGAACCAGTTCAATAAAGACATTTTGTGTCTTCCCCAGGAAGTTTTTTCCAAGGGGAGGAGAATGGTTGAGATAATTATTGATCATGCACACAGAGTAGTTGGCCATTTTGGGCAATTCAAAACCGACAAGTACATCAACATCAGATGATCATACTGGTGGTGGGGAATGGCAGCTGACATAGAGTTGTTCTGTGGATCCTGTGGAGCCTGTCAGGCTGCAAAGAAGGATAATAGAAGACCAGCAGGGTTGTTACATACCCTGCCAATACCTGATAGACTGTGGCAGTCTATTGGAATGGACTTTGTTGGTCCATTGCCAGAATAGAAGGGTCACAACTATTTACTAGCCGTGATTGACAGACTCATGTCTATGGTGCATCTAGTTCCAACTACGATGAGAGTTATGGTGCAACAAGTTGCATGGTTATACCTCAAAGAGGTAATATGCTTGCATGGAGTACCTGAGTCGATTGTCTCGGATCACGACTCCAAATTCACCTCCATCTTCTTGAGAGAGTTGCAGCAGATAATGGGCACAAAACTGCTCATGTCCACAGTGTTCCACCCGCAGATGGATGGAGCAACAGAACAAGCAAATCATTCTGTAGGGCAAATACTCCACACTGTAGTGCAGAGTGATCAGAAGTATTGGGCCAAGAAATGCCCAATGGTAGAATTTGCACTGAACAGTTCAGTCAGTGCAACCACAGGATATGCACCATTCAAATTAAATGGTGGATACTTGCCCCATATTGGACAAGTATTATCAGTGGATACTACCTTTAGAGGAGTATGGCAGTTCACACAACAAGTGTTGTGGAATCTGATTGATGCTCACAATGCAATCATCATAAGTCAAGTACAGCAGACAGAGGCTGCGAATACCAGATGCCATCAGGGAATGACATATGAGGTTGGACAGCTAGTATATCTGTCTATGAAGAACCTGTCCTTGCCTAAATGACAAGCAAAGAAACTAGTGCCCAATTATATTGGGCTGTACCAAGTAGTAGAAGTGGACAACTCCACCTCCAATGTGAAGCTTGAATTACCTCCAGAGCTCATGGCTGGGAGGATACTTCCAAAGTTTCATGCAAGTCTAATCAGACCGCATATAGCCAATGATGACGAATGATTTCCTTGTCATGACATAAATTATATTTATGACTTTGGGAAGGAAAACAAACCAGAATGGTTTGTAGATGAGATTATTTATAAGGGCAACCTCCAGGGGAAGTGGAATATCACACTGAACACTGGGAGATGGGAGTCCAAAGTGTATAAGCTCAAGGGAGGCTACAGGCAAGGATACATACCTGGCAGATGGGAATCCAAAGAGAAAAGCCTAAGGACTCCCACTGCTGAGGCGACTACTAACTAAGGAAAGACTCCGAACTGACTGAACATTTTGAGTGCTTAAAACGGAAGTCACGTGACCTATGACGTGGCCCAGGTAGATTCCAACTTGAACATGTAAGCAGGCACTTAAATCACGAATAGAAGCACCAGCTGTAGAAGTGAGAGGAGAAGGAGGAGGGGAGGAAGGAAATGGTAATATTAGATAAACAACAGGGAGAAAAGAGAGATAAAAGGGAAATGGGGACAGAAGAGGTGAACATGAATAAGAGAGGAGGGTAGGAGAAGGAGAATAAAAAGAAGAATATGAGGGGTTCCCCTTACATTATTGCTCATTGCTGGACTAGTGATTCCAAGTTGGATTTACAAGTATGGTGGACATTAGGAGATGTCACCTGGGAGCCACTTTCTGCCTGCAGAGAGTTAGAAGCACTAGATGCTTATCTAGAGCTGAGAGGCATTAGGAAGCCATGGTGACAAGAATGATACTCGACAGCGCCTACTACACTACAAAAGGTGCTCACTGTACACACGCCTATCTTCATCAGCTTTCGCCAGACCATCATCTGCTGTGCTACCTCCAGTCTGCCAGACACATCATCTCCACACTCATTCTATTTTCATCAATTCTATTTTCAATATGCCATCCAGTATCGCCGCCACCACATCCCATGATTTGTTTCAGATGACCGCCAAGCCAGACATACATGTTGGACCACACATTGAACTTCCTAGTCGGTGTTCTCCCCTTGATGTTCATTTATCCAATCCTCCTCCACATGTCACACATCGTCGGTACTATCCTCTATATGTCAAATCTCCTGAAGGCCCATACTGAACATTCCCCTCCTATCCTCCTTATCACGTTCATGATTGCATTTGGGTATTCAACCCTGTCTTCCATGCTCCCTTCCACGTCATCAGTTTCAACCCAAACTATGAACCAGTGAATGGTTGGCATTGTATCGTACTCAGGAACTACTGGGATATCAAAGAGTTTGGTCCAGGAACAGAGATTTGCTATGGATTACTTCTCTGACTACATCATGCCTGTTATCGACCACATCCCCTGGGCTAATCCCCAAATCCCTATTCCTCCAGCCTACCTCAAACTAGTCATCAAGCTCACAAAAGGCAAACTTGAATCTGGAGTTTATGAGCCTAGTCAAGCCTCATATAGATCTGCTATGTTCTACACTCGAAAGAAAGATGGTGGTTTACGACACGTCATCGACCTTCGAACACTCAATGGCATTACTATCAAAGATGCAGGACTCCCTCCAGTCATCGACTCTTTTGTTGCTCCCTTCGCTGGACACTCCATCTATTCTGTTTTCAATCTCTTCTCAGGCTATGATGCCAGACGTATTCACCCCAAGAGCCGTGATCCCACTTCATTCCAAACTCCTCTAGGACTTATGCAATATCGAAGTCTACCTCAAGGCTACACCAATTCCTCTGCTGAATTCCAGAACTGCACTGTCTTCATTCTACAAGATGAAATCCCTGATAATGTTGGTGTTATGATCGATGATCTCAGAATCAAAGGCCCTCCTACTTGATACTAACAGCCAGATGGATCTTATGAGACTATTCCTGAAAACTCAGGCATTTGTTATTTTGTTTGGGAACATACCATCATCGTCAATCGAATCCTACATCGAATTGCAGAATGTGGTGCTACTATCTCTCCAAAGAAGTCTCAAGTTGCTCGACCTGATGTTTTACTTGTTGGTCAAAGAGTCACATATGAAGGATGACTTCCAGATCACTCTACTATCTCCAAAATTCTCAAGTGGCCTACTCCAAGGAATACAACTGAAGTTTGTGGATTTTTAGGACTTTGTGGTACATCACGTATTTGGATCAAGAATTATTCAGCACTTGCAAGACCACTCACTGAACTCACTCACAAGATTGTTCCTTTCGAATGGAATGAACATCGACAAGAAGCTATGGATGCTCTCAAGCAAGCTGTTGCACATTCTCCTGCCCTCATCACCATCGACTATAAATCAGGATGACTTGTCATTCTTGCAGTTGACACTTCCATCATCGCTATCAGTTTCATCATCTTCCAGCTCAACAAAAACAATCAAAGAAGACTAGTATGATATGGCTCACTTCCTATCAATGAACGAGAATCAAGATATAGTCAGCCCAAGTTAGAACTCTATGGTCTCTATTGCTCCCTTCATCATTCAAGAATTCATCTCACTAGTATCAAGAATCTCCTCGTCGAAACTGATGCCAAATAAATACAAAAAATGATTAATCGTCCAGATCTTCATCCAAATGCGACTGTCAATCGCTGGATAGAGGGTATTCTTCTATTAGATTTTGATCTTAAACATGTTCCAGCTACTCTACACAAAGGCCCAGATGGACTCTCTTGTCAAAGACCTGCAGAAGACGACTCAGATGTTGAAGATGAAGATGAAGAAGAAGAAGAAGAAGAAAACGACTATGACATAGGACGAAAAGAAGAAGAAGAAGATTATGAATGGATTGCAGAAGCTAATTATTTATTGGAACATTCAGGAGACACTTATGCCATCCTTGACAGTATTGATCACATAGATGGGTGGTGAGTCTTCCATCAAGTCAAAGATACTCGACCAGCAGAAGATCACCTTTGACGTATCCAAGATTTCCTTACTACTCTCAAACCTCCTACATTTTCTTCCCCTTCACAACGACATCACTTCCTCCATCAAGTCAGAAGGTACTTTGTCAGAAATAACAAGCTTTGGAGACACTCAAAAGGACATCCACTACAAGTTATACTTGAACGACCTCAATGCAATCATATTCTAGAACTTGCTCATGACAAACTAGGTCATCGTGGAATCTACTCTACTGCTAAGACTATTTCTCTTCACTTTTGGTGGCCTGCTTACTTCACTGATGTCAAACGATATGTTCGTTCATGCCACCCTTGCCAAATTCATTCAACATACAAAGTTCATATTCCTATCACCATTTCTACCCCTGCGACTCTATTCTCCAAGATTTATCTCGACATTATGCTTATGCCAAGAGCTCAAGGTTATCGCTATATTGTAGCAGCTTGTGACGATCTTTCAGGTGCTGCGGAAGGACGAAAAATCAAGAATGCTACAGCTTGTGCAGTTTCTCAATTCATCTTTGAAGAACTCATCTGTCATTATGGAGCAATCAGAGAAATCATTACTGGCAATGGTCCAGAACTCAAAGGCACTACTCATGAACTTCTTCGATGATATGGCATTCCTCAGATTCACATTTCACCTTATAATTCTCAAGCAAACAGATTGTAGAAAGAGGACACTTTACGATTTGAGAAGCACTCATCAAATCTTGTGAAGAAGAGCCACAGGATACTCTCCCTACTATCTTCTCCATGGTGTTGATCCCATCCTGCCCCTCAACCTCCTTGAAGCGACATATCTTGTTTCTGGTTTCAAGGCAAATATCACTACTGAAGAACTCCTTGCAATCCGTATTCAACAACTCTCTAAACATTCAGATGACATCGACAAAGCAGCAGACACACTCTATCAATCTCGACTCAAAAACAAAGCCGAATTTGAAAAGAAGTATTGGCGACGTCTATGGTGCAGTGAATACAAACCAGGAGATCTAGTTTTTGTTAGAAATCCAAGAGTCGAAAACTAACTAGACAGGAAGATGAAACCAAGATATCTAGGACCATTTGAAGTTGTTTGAAGAACTACTGGTGGATCTTATGTATTAAAGGAACTCAATGGAATTGTTTCAAAAAGAGGCATCGTGGCCTTTTGTCTACTTCCCTACTTCTCAAGAGATGGCATTCCCCTTGCTCCCAATAAGCTTCCTTTGGATGATTTAGACGATTCTTCTGACAATGATAGTTGACTGGGGACAGTCAAATTTTCAGAGATGGGTGGATGACAAGCATGATACTCAACAGCACCTACTACACTACAAAAGACACTCACTGCACACACACCTATCTTCATCAGCTTTCGCCAGACCATCATCTGCTTGCTGTGCTACCTCCAGTCTGCCAGACACATCATCTCCACACTCATTCTATTTTTCATCAATTCTATTTTCAATATGCCATCCAGTATTGCCGCCACCACATCCCATGATTCGTTTCAGATAACCGCCAAGCCAGACATACACGTTGGACCATGCATCGAACTTCCTAGTCAATATTCTGCCCTTGATGTTCATTTGTCCAGTCCTCCTCCACAAGTCACACATTGTCGGTACTATCCTCTACATGTCGAATCTCCTGAAGGCCCATACCGAACATTCCCCTCCTATCCTCCTTATTGCATTCACAATTGCATTTGGGTATTCGACCCTGTCTTCCATGCTCCCTTCCACATCATCGGCTTCTACCCAAACTACGAACTAGTGAATGGTTGGCATCATATCGTACTCAGGAACTACTGGGATATCAAAGAGTTTGGTCCAGGAACAGAGATTTGCTACAGTTATGTGCCTAAGGACTTCATCAAGCAGGACTTGTCTTTGTTCCCTCTCTGGAGGAAATTCATATCCAAGTGTCGTGATTGGTTCACATGTTTCTGAGTCGTCATCAAGTCACATGACTCACTTACTCATCTTCGGAGATATTTGACAAGCAACTGGAATCCTATTGGATGGCTATGACTCATTTTCATCACCTGACTCACTCGCTTCTTTCTTGTACTTCTATTTCCAATTGTTCCACATGGTCTATTGTCTGTGACTCACTTCTATTCTATTTCTGGCTTTTATTTCCAATTTGCTGCCACATTTCCATTCATTTCTTTGACCACCTGACTCATTTTTCCATTTCATTACAAACCATCTTCCTATTTTGGTTTTCTGCCTCTCACCATTAGTCATTTCTCCTGTCTGCTGTCGACGACATCATTGTACGGCATACTCACATCATTTGTTGTTTTGCTCATGTATATAAGGCCTGTTTCACCTTAGTGTACCCCAATTCACCTCTTTCAGTTGGATTCACTCATAAGTCTCAAGTCTAAGTCTTCTAAGTCTACTACTATGTCTACTACTTCTACATCTACATCAAGGCCAGCTTTGTCAATCACGTGACACTTGCTGTTGTATCTTGTCTTCGCTTCTGTCATCGTATTATGTCATCATCATTGTCACTGCTACGTTGTTATCTTCATCTTCATTCTACCTTTGTTGCTGCTGATAGCAAAGTGCACTGAGCCAAACACCAGTGTTAGTAGCCATGCAACAACAACACTGCTACCCACTGTCTTTTGGATTCATTTCTGAAAGAAACTGACAACAGGAGCTTCCTAATCATGCCTTATAGGCACGATAATGACAAGGAGTGAGTCCTTTAATAAAAGGACTAGACATGAACATAGTTCATGCTGACAATTTGCGTGACGTGACACTGTCACATGAATTGATCATGTAACACGACAGGTGCGCTTGCCTTAAATTTAAATGACAATTTTATCACTGCTTCAAGGCTCTTTGCCACCCACTACAACACATGCATCAGTGTGAGTGTACCAGTGATTCCCACATGGACGCAGACACGTCTAATCCACATCACCCTGCAGAGGCACTACCTAGTGCCTCTGAACAATTTGCTATGCTCCAAAAAGAGCAAAGCTGGATGGTGCATGGCGTCAAGGACGCCATAGCCATTGTCCATTGTGACTCCTGCCTGGAGTGCAATGCTTATACACAGCACTTGCTGCAAGCCGCCAAATTGGCTTATAGACCCTGAATGCATGACATTGAAAGTGTATTAAAAGTGGCATGGCCACCTTTATTGGCTTAAATGGCACGTCCTTTTATCAAGGACACTGTATCCTCTTACAAAGGAGCTCCATGCAGAGCTCAAGAATGTATGCGCTGCTCTCGACAAGGAGAAGCAGTGAAATTGTGAAATGGCCGATAGATTATCTGCCATGAAGTCAATGCCACCAGCACCGACTATAATCAATCTGACATCCTTGCCAGATTTGATGATGGACTCAGTGACTCCATCTACTCCAACTACTGGTGCATCACCAGTAGGACCAATGTGCTGGGCAAGGCACCACACCCCACAGCGGTGCAGATGAGTCGTTGACCTGCAGAGTGGTTCGACATCTGCTCACTCAATGAACCTAGGTTCATTGAGCAGCTCACGATTGCATGCACGACATTCACCATGTCACGCAGCACAGCACAGCATGCTATCACCAAGTGTGCTGACTGTGAACAGAGGCTCACCACTCAAATGCCAGTGTTCAAGATCACGCACAACACACCTCCCAATATCAGGGATGTGTTGCGCACCATCGAGTACTCCCCAGAGGGAGTAATGCCTGCTATTTGCAGGCATGGAGATAACACCCTCAATCTGGAGGATGTTGATGTTTGGGTCTGGCTCAAACTCATTAAGCCTAAGAAAGACAGTCTCGTCTTTCTTCAATAGCTCACAGAATTGTTCACAGTCTGTGGCAAATTGGCTGAACTTGCCGGCACCTACTGGCAGCAAGACTTACCGACACTGCTGTCCACCAGTGTCAAAATGGCTTTCAAGTGGAAATTCCCTCCTCAGGGCACTTCCCTCAATGAACTAGCCCAATGGCTAGGCATGCACACAGGGGTGGATCCCACCAGGGCTCTAGTAAATATAGAGCCCTACTTTGTGTGCAAGCAGAGTAAAATATGCTATAATGAAACAGTGCAGAGGGTACTCAACACCCGCAAAGGCCGGATATTTACCGGCCTTCACATACCGCTGTCCCCTCACCCCCCAGGCTTCTGGGGAGCACCCATGACATCCGATGATGAATCATCGCTCGATGGATGAGGCGGAGGACCTCCCCACTCAAAGACACGTACAAACATGCCATTGACAGAAGCCTCTGCACCAACCACTCCCCTGCCTGCATCTGCTATCACAGTGGATGATAACACCATGGAAGTCAACCCAGCCGACTCCATATACTATGACAATACTGTTGCAGTAGCCACGCAGTCATCTTCAACTGCGCCTGCACCTGTATACGCTGATCCACCATCAGCGTAAAGTTGCCCGAACCTCCAGAGGTTCGGTCTGTGGGAAGGATGTAAGAAAGTATATAGAATAGTAGCATGTATGCTACTATCTAAGGTACACAAGTCACTAGAATGACTTGTGTATTATATAAGCTGCCCACTAGGGGTGCTTGTAGATAGCAGACAACTATACAGTTGTCCACATGTAATTAGATAAGCAACAGAATCATACTTGTAACCACATGCATCGCAGCTACCAATACCCTTATTGGCTCAGTCTGCTCAGTGTGATTAAGTAGAGGCTTTACAACTTTGTATCTTACAACTATTGAATTCACACCTCGTGTTTGCAGTCAACTGTATGAATGCCCAAACTGAACAAACCTTTTCTTGAATGAGTTTAAGACTCTAATCCTCTGAGTCTTATTGTCTTACAACTTCTCTTATTCTTAACAGATTAAGAGTCTCAATCTCTACCATGATGACCAACCTTATCAACAACGTCGAATGCCATAACATACACAAGTTTTGCGATATCAAGCTGAAGCTCAACAATGATAACTGGATCTCATGACAGTGCAAACTTCTTGGTACTGCATGCGACTGAGGTCTGTATCGAATAATTATTGGAGATGATGCTAAACCTACAGTTGCAACGACATGACCATTGACTGATCTACTTAGCACTTGGATGGAATGGAACAACACAGCTTATAACCAGATTTTATTGACTATTTCAACAGAACTTCAATCACTTCTGGATGATATGGATAAGGCACATACTGCCTGGATGATTTTGTGTGACAAATTTGAATCTACAGATCCAAGCAAGATCAGTGTAGTACAAGTGAAATATGATAATTACCATATAGTGGATGGACAGACGGTTTCCAACTATATTTCGAACCTGAAGGAGATGCACAATCAGTTAAAGAAGATGGGTGATCCTATTTGGGATATCACTCACGGTTCTACTATTCTTAGAAACCTACCCGAATATTGGCAGGGAATTGCTATGATATGTGTGGTGACCTACAACCCTGACATAGTCAAGATGAAGCTAGAAGCTCACAGAGCAAGTCTACTTGCCTTACAAATTACCGACAAACCTAGGACCACATTTATTGCGAAGAATAATTCCAGAGCAAACATCAATCCCTGGAATAAAGATTCAGCTCATGCTCTGAAAGTCATAACAACCCAAAATCTGACCAACATTACAACTCCAAAGAATACTGGAGGAGGGTTTCAAGGGACTTGTTATAACTGTGGAAAAATAGGGCATTCACAGTCGTGCTGTTATGCGCCAGGTGGTGGAATGGAGGGTAAGGCTCCTTGGGACACAAATAAGGATGATTCATCATCAAAAACCAAGAAATTGACTTTGAACAACTACATAGCCAAACTTGCAGAAATCAGCAGCAAGACATTTACCATGTTTGCCAAACAAATTACTACCTATTCCTCTTTCCCCACCCACTCTTCTAACTTCGACTCTTTACCCAACTATATTGAAGTGCCAGGATATTTTCAATGGTCAGATAAAATTAGAGAGGGTGAGAGTCAGGTGTCTCCAAGCTCTAATATCTATCTCTCTGCTGACCAGATGGCTCTCAAACATGCGAGTAGCATGAACGATGTCTGGCTTGCAGATTCCAGCACATCATGCCACATATCATATAACAAGAATTTTTTCACGGATATCAATGCAATCCCTTCAGTATCCATCAAATCTGCAAATGGCAACACATTTACAACGAATTTTGCAGCTTTTACTTATCACCGTTGACAAAAATTCCCATCTACCACCAATCACCATCACTTTGATAATGCTCTCCATGTCCCTAAACTTCATACGAATTTATTATCTATAGGATGAATGACTTGAGCCAGATTTACAATCAAACTTACGGCTGATGGCATGGATATTATATTCAACAACATTGTCGTATGTTGGGGCAATACAGCTGGGTACTTATATACTTTCTGTGGTATTTCTAATACTATGGAAACTACAAACAACGAATTAGCCCTCATAGCGAAGAACATACCTGTCAAGTTCTGGCATCATAGACTCGCACATATCAATTATTGATTCATTGAAGAAATGAAATGAAAGAACCTTGTACTAGGGCTTGAAGACCTCCCCAATCATACTCCTAATCCACCTCTATGTGTTGACTGCCCATTTGGAAAACAACAACATGCTCCATTTCAATCCTCACATATGAAAATCAACAATATTGATGACCTTGTAAGCAACATATGCAGCCCATTTCCAAATTCCATCAATGGATTCATCTACTTTTGCACATGGATCAATATCAAGACATGATGGGCTGTCATTGATTTTTTGAAGAACAAGGAATCAAAAACACTGACAAATTCTTTCTCAAATTACGCAGCCCAGCTCATGCAACAGAAGGGAACAAAGGTGAAGAGAATAAGGACTGATAATGGTGGGGAATACATGGGAGACAAATTTGAAGGACACTGCCAGGACAATGGGATTATTCATGAAACTACAGCTCCTCATACACCACAACACAACAGATATGGAGAATGGTACAATCAAGTCCTGCAAGGTGGCAAACTGACACTCAGACATGAAGCCGGCCTTATTATAGGCTTTTGGACACATGCACACAGTAAATTACATACACAACCAACCATACACTACACACATCAATCGACATCACTCCATATGAGGCTTTCTGGGGTGAGAAACCTCAACTCGGTATGCTCCACACATTTGGCTGCAAAGCTTATGCTCTTCTTCCTAAAGAATCACAAAGGAAAGGAGATTTTCATAGTATTGAAGAAATGTTTATAGGTTACTATGAAAACTCAAAGGCATATAAAATTCGGATCCCAGAACGAGAGCTGTGATGAAATGCAGGGATCTGATTTTCGATGAACAAGGACATATAGAACAAATAAAAATAAATTCAGACAATGAAGACCATCAACAAGATGATCTATTTATCCTCCCATATCGTCATCATCTATGTCACAGCAAAATATTACAGATGAACACCCAGCTGCACCTTCATCTGAGGGGGTGAAACAGCCACTTATGATTTCAACCCCTTCAACATTGACATCTCAACCAACTCACTTATCATCACCTCTATCTCCACTCACACCCCTTCCTGAAGACAACAGACAAAACCTACTGAGAAATTTTATCGATACTGACTTACAAGAAAAGCAGTCTTCAGTCGCTCTGAAGGATTTTGAGGCAGGAGAATGGAACAATCCGGATAATAGAACATATGGATGAGGACAAAGGCACAAGGCAATGATGGCAGAGGTAGAGGCATTCACAAAAGGAACTCTGGATCTTGAGACAATGGAGACAGCCATGGTGGTCCTAGCAGAAGATGAACCCACTCAGTATCGCAATGCCATGTGATCCAAAGATGCCTCCAAACAGAAAGAAGCCTGTAAAGAAGAAATTAGAACTTTACATTCTTATGGTACCTGGAGACTTGTCGAACCACCTCCAGACATCAACATAATCAAATCATGATGGAATTTTTGACTAAAATGTGATAACAATGGAAATATCAGTATTTACAAGGCACAACCCATCACTCAAGGTTACTCACAGATCCCTGGCCTCAATTATAATGAAACTTATTCACCTACAATATGAGTTACAACAATTCAATTCATTTTCACCCTCACTGTTAAATACAATCTAACTTTATGACATATTGACATTAAAGGTGCTTACCTTAATGGAGATCTTGAAGAAATTGTATACATGTGTCAACCTGAGGGATTTGTCATGCCAGGCAAAGAACATCTCGTTTGTGAACTTAGAAAGGGACTATATGGGCTGAAGCAAGCTGGACAAATTTGGAACAAGAAACTTACCAAAGAGCTGAGCAACATTTCATTTACAACTGCATCTGCCAACCCATCCCTCTTCTTTTGTGAAAATTCCAGTGGTACACTCAACATCTGCACCTGGTATATTGACAACAGCATCATAGCATGCAAAGAAAATCACATTTAAAGTATTGTTGATGACATATTGAAGTTATTTATTGTAAAAGATTTAGGAACTCCCAGCCAATTACTCGGTTGCAAGATTGCTGTAGACATGGACACCAAATCTATTCAGCTTTCCCAACCAACATTCATCGACACCATTGCTAGACAGCTGAATATTACAGTATAACAACCTATTTGTTCACCCATGGATAATAAAATCAACCTCACTCCAGCAAGAGAAGACAAAACTTATATCAATATCCCTTACACATCAGCTATCGGATCACTCAATTACTGCGCTGTTGCGACACAACCCAATATCACTTTTTCCATCAATAAATGTGCACAGTACAGACAACATCTGACAATTATACATTGGGAAGCAGTCAAACATATTGCTCATTATTTAGTCAGTACATGTGACTATGGACTTCGATTTACACCAGGAGACAATGAGCCCAACAAATATACAAATATAATCAGCTTCACAGATGCTGATTTTGCTGGCGATACAAGTGACAGAAAATCTACAACAGGATGGGCCTTTTTCAACAACACACCTATCTCCTGGGCATCGAAGAAACAAACTCTCATCACTCACTCTTCCATGGAATCTGAGATAGTCACAGGATTGCCTCTGTTGAAGGAATTTGGCTCTTACAACTCACTAAAGACTTCAAACTTGATCTGCACCCCATCCTTATATTCATAGACAATTGTTCTACTCTTGTCTTCAATATAACAGATGTTTAGCACAACCAAACCAAACATATTAACATCCATTACTATTACACATGCAAACAAGTCTCTGTGGGAAATATTGAGTTGAAATATGTCCCTACTCTCAATAACTTAGCCAATGTATTAACAAAAGCACTTGAAACCTCCAAACATGTCAAACTCATCAAATTACTAGGAGTCTTCCATATTTGAGGGGGTGTTTTAGTGAATAGATGATACAAGATGGGTCACTCCTCAGAACTCGGATAGCTTGGTTGGAACTCAAGTCAATATGACAAGATATTCTGAAGTACTACACAGCAGGTCACAGACACATTTTCTTATTTCTACCCATCTCAATTTCACTTCCCCTTATTTTCCCCCAGTTTCAGACAGACCACAGATATTCAATCCCTTTCGATAAATGTATGTTCTATATTTCCAGTTCCATTCCATCAATGTTCCGTTCCAACACTTTAACTCCTATGATTTCAGTATATATGGACTACACTTTGTATCTTACAACTATTGAATTCACACCTTGTGTTTGCGGTCAACTGTATGAATGAACCTTTTCTTGAACAAGTTTAAGACTCTAATCCTCTGAGTCTTATTGTCTTACAACTTCTCTTATTCTTAACAGATTTCTGGTCTTTACCTGTGTGTATATACATGTGAGGTATTAAAACAATCAAAAGTCCAATCTGAGCAATAAATGGTATCTATTTGCTCCACAATTAGCCATTCCCTTTATTCCAAACTCCTGTGGAACAACCATCAGTAAGGACTGGAGAAAATGTGTAAAATACTCACCTTCAATACATGTTTTTCCCAGTGTAGTTCTGTGGAGCCGCCTTGGATTATTGGCATGGATAGCTCACCCTTCATACTCATGGAATGACTGCTGAAAATACATGAGTGAGCCATGGATTATATTCGTGGATAGCCCAGTGTGTGTACCTGTGGTCATTCCACAGAGAAAACATGGGGCCGCTGCCAATTGTTTTCACAGATAGTCCACTGTGTCTACCTGTGGAATAACCATGATTAACAGGTGGATACAAATGAGTTCTGACCCACCAAAATCATTCATGGATATTTTGGTGGGAAGGAAATTCGTGGCATTGCCATGAAACCAGGAAATCCAGCAGGTCAACCACCAGGTTACAGTGGGGATTTTTTCCCACAGTGACAGTCAAGGACAACCCATGATGTATAATAGGTAATTTATCAAGTTATGTCCTTCATCAGGAAAACGAACAAATGTTAGCTAGCTAAATGCACTGATATCTATGTAATCGAGCTATATGCACTGACATATATATACTCTACCTACATGCACCGACATATATATACTCTATCTGCATGTGGAAACAACTATCTAGTATAGCTGGAATAGATACCTCAAGCAGGCCATATATGTTTTGAGATACTTAGTAGGCTATATATGCCGATAGATTTATTGTTTTCATTGCTAATGACCAAAAAAAACTTTCATTGTCATTGAACTAAACTGATTACAAGAGTTGTAGGCATAAACCATCATGCAAAAATCAAGAGAAAATATCATGAAAATCTGGATGGCTGCTGTGGTATGAAGTGAGGCTCAGGCTGGGGCAGGAGAGGCGGTTGCTGGGGCTGAGCAAGCTCAGCTGCAATGGTGGCCTCCGACATCCCTGGAGAATGTGATAGTATCTGATGATTCCTCTTCAGGAATCTTGGCAGCAACCCTAACATTACATTAGTGAGGTTACAAAGAAAGAAAAATACACACCTACCCTCGTCCCAAAACCCATGCTGCATGGCGGCACATATGTCAGGATGATATTGCTTGAATTTCCCAAGAGCATCAGTATACTGCTGGTATACAGGGTGATAGTTGTCTGCTGAAAATTTCATGTGTTTGGTGCTGTTGGCCCCAGGAACATAATGAGCAAGAGCAAAATGAACCTGTACACACTGGAAACAAATCAAGGTGTCCTGAGTCAGGGAATGCTTGGGACATCCTCTGGAAAGCTATCATGTTAATACTGTGTATGGAGTTGTAACATGCTTGTTTTATTTAATATGGTCCAGATATGTTTCGAAGCCAGAAATAAATTGAAAAATTAAAATGTTCATAGCATGTATTCCATATTATCACTGGATGTTTTGTGCATGCACTGGAAAAGGCCATATTGTGAACACATCCTGTGATAATGTGGAATACATGCTTTGAACATTTTAATTTTTCCATGTATGTCTGACTTTGAAATATATCTGGACCATATTAACACAGGGGTCAGGGCCCAATTTTATGTCATAAAAATGTTGAGAAAATGCTTTCTCCCTCCCAAATTTTACCAATATTTTTACCCACAAAATAGCTTGGAAAATCCACACTTTTCAACCATTTATTGGCAAGAAAAAAATGTTTCATATGACTAATTTTTTCTCAACTTTTATCAAGCAAAAAGCACAATAAATTCAACTATTTATCATAAAATTAGATCCAAAAAATCTGGGTTTTTGTTTAATATCTGTGCTCTAAAAGGCTGAGAAAAACCACATTTCCCCCTGCTATTTCACCCTAATTCTTTTGACTTTTGAGAGCATTTTTACAAATTTTTTTTATCTCTGAAAAGCATCCTTTTTCAAGCATTTTTTAACATTAAATTATTCACTTTGTCACCTTTTTTCACAAGAAAAACTAAAGATTTTGCTGAGGTTTTCAAGCTGAAAGAGGACATGAAAAGCTGAACTTGAATCCACATTTTTCAGAGAGAAAATATGTCTAAAACCATGCATTTCACCCCAATTTTCCACACAAAAAATGTTGGCAAAAAAGTCAACATTTTTCTTTCATTTTTGTAGCGAGCTGCGCAGCAAGGCGCGAAGCCAGGTACGCAGCAAGTCACAAAGCCAGGTACGCAGCAAGTCACAAAGCCAGACACGCAGTGAGTCGCAAAGCCAGGCACGAAGCCGGCCACTGCGTCACTGTGCATGACATTCCATGTGACGTGGGCGGCTTCTTGCTGCCAGCCACAGTGATGTGAAGGTGCAGACGGGCCCCATCCATGCCAGGGGGACCTCAAAACGTCCTCTGGGCACTGGGACTGCACGTAGGCCACGCTGCTGTGCGCTGTGACATCTGCGCACCCCAGCGGTGGCACACGACTGAACGGTGCCGTCTAGGCTTGGACGGCCCTCTGCAATGGCCTACCACTACGGCGGACACGCGCCAGGCAGGGGGGATGGTTGTCGGTTGTACTGACATTCCCCCAGACCCCAGCTGGACTCTACCACCCACCCCACGCATGCTGCAGTGCCACACATGTCCACAGTTGTATCCCACGCAGCCTCCCCTTCGTCCCCGCCCTCCTACGCCCCAGGCTGTACCGACAGCCACCGTGCAGCCCCCATACACTCCTGGACGCACACGTGCATGCCACCAGCCCCATGTCACTGTCTCACGTTGCCCCACGCCACCTCGACAACCTGGAGCCGCAAGGGGTGCCACGCCACCATCTACAGCCCCAGTGGACCTCTGCAGGACTGTACTGCCTGCTGTTTGCAAGCCACACCACGGGTATGCCTTCAAGGAAGTCATTGGACCTCTGAACGATCCCATGCTGCAGTTCTCAAACTCCACATTCAATGTCGGCCTCTGGGTGAGTAGGCCTTGATTTTCCCGTGAATGTGGTAGCCATGACAATTTTCAGGACTAGATTATAGGGTGATTGTCAACTCGTCTCATAATAGCAGACTTATCACACCCTCCATCAAACCCCCTTGATGCCAAAGGATGATACTGATGATGCCTTTGGATCACTGATCTCTTTTAGTGGCCCAGTCATTGTGATATCGGTCTTACAATTGCAGAACGCACAGCTGGAGCAGAGAATGAACGTAGACAAGTGTTGACGCATGGTAGATTTTATTGCACTGGATATTGTAATGTTCTAATCTTGATACTTTCCTCTTCTGTGAATCTAGCCATCAAACTGTTCCAGCGGCGCATTCACAAACTAACCTGCATGGGAACTCTGACTTCGATGATCACAGAGTTGTGACGAGAAGCGTGAAAAGGCCACTTGCTGGACCTCCACCCAACTCAAAAGGTAAACAAAGCTATGTCTATTACATTTGCTGTGTGCTTCAGATCCACCTCATGTTCGCAAAGACATACATTACTGTTTATCTGATTTCAGTCATTCATACATTGGCAAAAATGTAAATTGTTAGATTGATGTAATATCATTTTTGTGCTTATCTCTGTATTTTGAAAGGGAAGGCCCTGCAGTGCTGGGGATTCACACAATGATTCATTGACAGGTTCAGGTGTCTGGCAGTAAAATTCCCATGCAGAGGCATGTACAGTGGTCTGAAGTTGAAATACGTGTGGCATGGAAGTAGGTGCCATGAGATGCCTTACTTCACAACAGACTTCGCAGCTGCGTTTTGTGGATGTGTAGAAAACTCACAGGAAATGTCCACAGCGAGTCAGATATTATTCAAACACTCCATACGATGTGTTTCCCATTTGGTTTCAATGAGATGGTAAAACCAGCTAGGACGCTGTGGTGAGGAAGGAGCCTCACAGGCTGCAACACACTTGGCAGCTGCATGTTGTGTATGTGTGGAAAACTTGCCGAGAGCACAGGGAATGTCAACAGGAAGCCAAAGATGAGGGAAACACTGGATTTGAGTGTGTGTGTGGTGTTTTTGATGTCCTGCACACGGTTTGTGTGGTCTGGATACATTGTGAACATGTGCACAGAATGCAGCAGCTGAGGGTGTTGCAGCCTGTGAGGCCGCATGCTCCCAGGTGAGTCCCAGCTGGGTTGGTCATTTTGTCCAGAGTGTGTGGGACATGCATGGTGTGAGGTGGTTCAGTCGTTGTTGACCTCCTGTGAACATTGTGCATCCTCTGGATGAGTTGTTGACTTGTACACAAAACACAGCAGCCAAGTGTGTTGCAGCCTGTGAGGCTGCTTGCCCACAGGCTCGTCCACGCTGCTTTTGTCATTTTGGCCACAATGTGTCAGAAACACATTGTACAGAGTGTGTGAGGTGGTTGTGTGATCCCATGTGCATTGTGTGTGCTCTGGATGAGTTTTTTGACATGTACACAAAAAATAGCACTGAAGCGTGTTGCAGCCACTGGGACTGCTGGCTCACAAGTGAGTCCCAGCTGGTGTTCTCTTTGTGGCCACAATGTGTGGGAAACACATTGTACAGAGTGTGTGAGGTGTTTGTGTCATCCTGCATGCATTTTGCATGAACTGGGTGAGTTTGTGAAACATACCCAAAATACAGTGCCCAAGCATGTTGCAGCCTGGAAGGCTGCTGTCCCAGCTGGGGTTGTCTGTTTGGCCACAATGTGTGGGAAACACATCATACAAAGTGTGGGAGATGTTTCTGTCATCCTACATGGATTTTGCGTGCCCTGGATGGGTTTTTGAGATGTAGCCAAAAGTACAGTGCCCAAGCATGTTGCAGCCTGTAAGGCTGTTGTCCCACAGGTGAGTGCCAGCTGGTTTCATCTGTTTGGCCACAATGTGTGGGAAACGCATCGTACAGAGTGTGTGCGAAAGTTAATGGATAAGAGTTTATCCCTTGGATAATCATTCTGCCATAGGCAGAACATTTACCCCATATGGAAGAATGATTATCCAAGGGATAAACTCTTATCCATTGACTTTTTCATTGCCTTTTCGGTTCAGAAAACTTGTTATATATTGCCTATGGGTGAATGATTATCCAAGGGATAAACATTTATCCATCAGGTTTTTCCTAGCAAAAACTAAAGAAAAATGTTGGATTATCCATTGGCTAATAGTTTTGAAAAATCTCATGAAAATCTCATATATTTTACTAATTTTCTCACCTTTTTTCTACTATGAAATCTTGGATAAATTCTGGTTCTTTTCTGTTGAAAATGACAATGAAAACCAAGATTGTCCTTACATTTTTTGTGGCATGAAATCAACAAGTAAATTCATTATTTCTCACATTTTACATCCATTTCCCATGCCTATAATTGTAAAATATGTATCAGATTTTCAGGTCCAAAAACTTGATAAAAAAGCAGCATTTTTGGGAGATTTTTCAACCAGAACAGTGAATGAATAATCTGTAAGGAAAAAGCATTTTTATCACATTTTTTACAGTAAAAATCTGCTCATGCCCCCAGTGTGACTCCCTTCTCTATTGCAGATCCTCCGTCTGTCACATTTCCCCCATTGGGCCACCAAGCGTCCACCTCTACCCACTTGTGTTGGACCCTTGTCACCCTTTGCTTCTCACTCCTCAATGTAGTTCCCATTGACGACTCTGTGCACCTTCTACCTCCCCCCCCCCACTCCCTGCAAGGGTCCCCCTGGTCACTTCAATCTGTTGTGGCTCCCAGGGACTCTGATCAATACTTCGTCCTGGGCATCTCCATCCCCCACCCTGCTCACTGTGTTCATCTAGTCACTCATCCCTCCCCTTCACTGCAGGCTCCTTGTTACTCACTCCTCAGGCTGCTCACTCCTTTCTCTTAGCTCCTGGTTCTGAGTTGTGTTCATGCACCCCCATCCCTGTTTATACTTGTCAAGCCTTGAGCCTGGTCACTCTGATCACTACTTGCCCCCAGTCACTTCAGTCACTCCTTCCTACCAGTCACTCCAATCACTACTTGCCACTTGTCACTCCAGTCACTCCTTGTCACTCCCATCACTCCTTGCTCTCAGTCACTCCTTGCTCCTCGCTTCTTGCCCCTGTTCACTCCTAACTCCTAGCTCTTGGTTCTGATTGGTGTTCACAACTCCTTGCTCTTGGTCATGATTCCTTCACATCACTCCAATTTGCCCCGATTTGTTCCAATATGCTCAGATTTGTTCCAACTCTTTGATTCCCTCTGGTTCGTTCCGCTTGGCTCCACTTCACTCTGATTCAGTCTGATTCATTCCAATTCTTTCCAATTCTTTCCAATTCCTTCCAATTCATTCCAATTCATTCCAATTCAGTCCAATTCAGTCCAATTCATTCCCATTCATTCCCATTCAGTCCAATTCAGTCCAATTCGTTCCAATTCAGTCCAATTCAGTCCAATTCGTTCCAATTCAGCCCAATTCAGTCCAATTCACACATTCCTAAGATTTTCCTGACCCAGAAAAACTTGACTTAATTTTCTGACATTCTTTTAATCTTAGACCCATTTGCTGCTTGGGAAAAATGCAGAAATACATACAATTTTCCATTATGTTTTCCTGTCTAGAAAATCTAGAGAAACATATGTGTTCTCATGTGAGTTTCATGGTGATTTTCTCCACCCAGAAAATCATACTTTTTCTGTTGATTTTGATGATGCACTTCCTAGGGATTTCTGAAGATTTGATGGGCTCAGAAAATCTTTGGAAAACTATCAGTCTGCCAAGAATTTGACTAATCAGAAAAACTTTGTCATACCCATGATTTTCCCATGTTTTTACTGAATTTTTTCCCAAGTAATTCCAAGAGATCTTGTGAAAGTTTCCCAGAGCCAGAAAATCCTTGGCAAATATTAGATTTTCCCTTAATTTTCCTGTTCAGAAAATCATTGGCAAACCCAACCATTTCTCAAGATTTTCCTCATGGTTTTCCCATCCGGAATTTTTTTCCCTGCCTCTAGTGATGCGCTAAAATTGGCTTCGTTTCCAGATGTGGAATTTCATGCAGTCTGGCCAGCCAAACACCATTCTGGTGGGTGCACCCTGTGTGTAGGTGGCATCGCCATAGTGAGAAAGCCTTTCAGGAGTGAGAAACCCCTCATGTTGGGAGTGAGAAGCCCCTCATGCTCCCCTTTCAAGATATGAGTCCACGTCTCATCCAAATACAGGACCATCCACTTCATGACCCCTGATATTGCAGATTGTGACCGCATATACCTTCCAGAAAGGTTGAATTGGTCTCCTGCAGTACAACACTGTGCACACAAAAGTGCAGTGCAAGTGCTTTGACACCTGAAAATGTGGACTCGTTTGCTAGTGATAAACCACAGAAGCATTAAAACGGATGCTAGCTTTAATTGTTTCCCTGTCACGCTACAGATAGCTGGACAGGCTAATTTAAGATAACACCTACAACTTACCGAAAGTGCCATAAGGACTCACCATCACTCAACCTTCCAAGCCATTTTTCTGTGATGTGTTGGCCTCTTTGTGCAGGACGTATATGCTGCTCACTGCTGGCTGGGAGCATAAACAGGGTATTCGGATTCGTGTTTTGCTCTAAGCTCAAGAAACAGATGAGAGGGGGCTCAGCAGGTTCTGCACTAAGCAGAATCCCCAGGAGTATACAATGAAGGTCATGGTCAGGCATGTTAATTGCTACGTATACAGCTTGCCTTCAAGGACACATCAATGCCGCCGCTATCAATGCTGACTGCCTTTTTGTGCCAATCTTGTGTGCCAAACTTCATTTTTCACCACATCAAGCTCCACTTCCTCCTAGGGTGGAACATCAACAAGTCAGGTTTTCAGCTTAAGCTGACACCAAATACTCTCTACTCTCCCAACTGCACCCCCCTTTTTTCTTCTTTTTTCTTTCCATTTTTTTCCATTGGGGCAGAGCCCTATGTAGGAAAATACAGGCAGGTGTGACTAGAGGCTCATGCTCTCTTGAAACAATAACAACAATTGCCGTATAGGCTGGGGGGTCCACATGCAGACTCACACCCTGAATGTAGAATTAAGATGGCTTTTAGGTTAAAATGGAGTTAGTAGGGGAGAAAATCAATTATAGGCTTCAAGAGGTGTTAAAGATTAGGAACAAACATCTGTGCATTTAACAAAGCAAGGGGTAGCGAGTGTGACATGGAGCGCAGGTTAGACCCTTGTAACTCTGCTTCACTGCTGATGCACTGTGAGGCAAATGTCTATGTAGGAAGGCAGGGAGTTGCAAAGGCCAGCTAGACTCACCATCTGCTGCATCCTTTGCCATCTTGTCTACTGCTTCAGTTCCGACTATTCCTCCGTGGCCAGGGACCCAGTAAAGAGTTAGATTAAGTCCATGGGCTGAGTGCATGATGGCTGACAGGTGATCAACCAACGCATCGACAAGGTAATGGCCTGCTTTGGGCCAGTGGGCATCAGTAGCAGCAAGGGCTGCCTGATTATCTGCCCCAATGGTTGCGGGGGCATTAATATGCTCCTTACGGAGCAGGTGGGCTGCAAGGAACAGGCCTACCAATTCAGCTTCATAGATGGAGTATTCCGTCGGTTTGCCAAGGTGGAAGGTGAGTGAGCTATGTAGGACTCCATCAATGAAGATTGCCACAGCAGCACCCACACCATTGTCACTTTTGGAGCCATCCAAATATAGTTTAATGTGCACGTTATTCTGGCACTCAAAGTCAAGGGCATCCTCGCGCGATGGCGGGATTTGGACGATGAAAGGCCTGGTCCAGGATGGCTGGTGGTGAGTGGTCGAGATGCTTTCAATGGTGTCAGGGTCTAATTTGAAGGTGTCTGGCTCATACCCCAACCTCAATGCCCCAAATGCCCCCACACTGTTCACACACACCTGTACCACACGGTGGATATAGGGCACGCATGTGAACTTGGCTGAGGGCGATTTCAATGGGGAGGAGGAAGAGGAGGAAGAAGAGTTAGCAGCTTTGAGCATTTTGAGCAAGACACCAGTTATCGTGAGTTGGTCTTGTCTATCGCCAGTGGATCCATGGTAACGCACAGTTGAAGGCATAGGATGGACACATAGGTGCAAGTTTCATCCAGAGTAGTATGTATAGATGAGCTGATGAAATGTAGATCTTCCTTGGGAGGTCTGGAGTCAATTCAGAAACAATCTAACTGCGGTAGATTTACGTGACAAGATGCCAGGACACATTGATATACCTCATCTGCACAAAGGGAAAGTTGGGGGTTTCTTCTGGTTAGGAGCCTCACGATCATCATGTATCAGGTTTGAGCTGTTAACATGTTTAGGTCCGTCTACGTCTCGTGTCAACCTGACGGACCTGACTTCATGATTGTGACGAATCGTGTCAGGTGAGTAATTTTGTCTCTTTTTCTGCTCCACATTACAAGATTATTTCACAAGAGATACCCTGGAGCAGATGATGTCGCGTGCACAATGATCGATCAGTACAGTGATGTTCGTTGTCCCAACTCCCTTTCTAAATTCATACCTGACCCCGCAACGTCTTTCTGGAAAATTAGGTCTTCCAACTAGTCACCGACACTACCAACTTTCACAATGCTGTAACCAGTGGAAAGATTGCAGGCATGCTCAGGGTTGAAGGGTTTGGTATATTTTGATTTTCTGCCGTATTCTGTTCACTCATGGCGCTCATCAACTAGGCAACTCACTTGGCGTGCTTCATGCTTACTATATGTTGGGGGTGAGATATGTCACCTTGATGCACTCTTGCAACAATGCTTTCGCAGATTCCTCTGGAATTCTGACACCTATAGAGCCTAAACATTGGGGTCTCAGGTAAATTTGGTACACAATTCCAATCTATTCTCTGTTGAAGAATTTGCAGGCCCTCTCGGCCATACCCTCATGCGTGAGATGAACCGTCTGGGGATGCTCGTTGACCTCTCACACACTGCGGACACAACAGTGGCCCAAGCGCTTGCTCTCACGGAAGCTCCTGTAATGTGGAGTCATTCATCCACATGGGCAGTCTGGAATGTTCCTAGGAACATCCCTGATTTCATCTTGAAGCACATAGGGCTCGAGAAAGGTCAGAAGGATGATGTCATCATGGTTTGTGGGTGTTCTTGTCTATGTGCTTTGGTTACATCTATCCCTGTAGATAAATTTTTCACTGCAATTCGTGGCAGCGGATGGGAATGCCACGGTGCAAGCTGTCGCCAATTACATTGAGCATATTGGTAATGTCGCTGGACTAAAACAGTGCGCATGCTGCTTTCTCATGCAGACAATTATTTTGACCTGTTTTTTCCCCAGCAGCGTCGGCATTGGCAGCGATTACGATGGAATGGGGTCTACGCCCGAGGGCTTGGAGGACATGTCAAAGTATCCCAAACTGGTGTGCCATGTCTGGCTCCGTTGCGGCATCAACTCATATTTTCACATAGTTTGCGGAGTTGCGCACTCGTGGTTGGTCAAAAATGGACTTGGCAGGGCTTGCGGAGGGAAATATCCTACGTGTTTGGAAAGGTGTTGAGGATGTGTCAATCAGGATGCAACGTGAGGGGGTCCAGCCTGCATACAATGTTTATGAGAAGAGGCAGGATCTCTAGTTGACCTGTGATTAGATCTGGGCATTTTTCTTGATGTTTCTAAATAGTTATACGTGCGCAATTGGTTTTGACCATCTAAATTTGTCACCCCTCATTTTATCAGCCCCAGCCCAGGGTAGTGTACGGTAGAAAACCCCAATGTTAATAACATCAACTTTTTCACACGGTTAATAACATGTGTGAAAAAGGTGACCTCAAATCAGCTTGGCAGCTTCACGTTGCTTCATATCAGCCGACCCTTCAGTCCACCTTTCACCAGGACATGCGTCTTTTTACCTTTCCCCCTAATATCTGAACATCTGCAAGACACCCCCCACCTACACACCACACTATACCAAGCTTCAGAGCCCCAAGTTCCTTTTATTTCCTACAACTTGTTACCTCCTCTCCAGGAAAACACCATTAGTCCTTTCTGACACAAAAGGATGGCTTGGCAACGGCAGGACATCCAACCTGTGGTAACAGGAGTCTGCCCAGCACCGGGGGGGCATAGCCTCTGCGGGTCACCTGGTCTTTCCCAGAAAGACAAGAAGGTGCCCTTCATGAGAAGAAGGGGCAGAGGGTTGGATACTTGGGCTTTTATGTGGAGGTGTTCCAAGAGGAGATCAATCAGGATAGTTGCAACATAGGCCATAAATGGCCTCATGTAACTATAAAAATGGAATCCATCATCATCATCATCACCTCAAATCGGCATGTTAAGAATTGTTAAAAATTAGTATATGTACCAGAAGGCTGCATAATGTATTCCATAAGGTTATGAGGTGTTGCACCAGCAAATAGCAGCACAAATCAACTATATGACATCAGTGCTCCAGGGTCGTGGCTATAGCTGTAGCTAGTGTGGCAACGAGATTTTACTAGTACCTAAGTAGATGCGTACTCAGATGAAGTCAACAATGGGACATCCGACTCAGAGTCTGTTGGACCTGAGGGAGACGGACTTACAACCAAACATCTATTCCCTGGTCATGCAGAAGATTTTGCCCTGGATGAAGAGGTTAATATTGTGGCCCCCCATGTTGTAGGATTTTCTGGCCGTGCGAGCGGACATGGTCGAGACTCTGCAGACCACGGTAGTTACAACACCCTCGCAGACAAGCAGTTGAGCCAGACTGGGCATGGTAGTTCCCTGTACCATTTTTTAACCATTTTATACATGTTAAAAAGTGTTAAAAAATGTTTACAAACACCCTGGAGCACCCAGGGGCTGCGCCCCCATCCCACCCCCCCTTTTTTAACAGTTAAAAACAGCAGTGTAAAACCCCGCTGAGGGAAGGCTGTTAATTAACAACATGTGTAAATCTCTAGGGTGTTTTATACCATACACTAGCCCAGGGATAAAGATTGTACTCCACTGATACCTAGATGGGTAATTTAAGCAGACAAAAATTTGGAATAACAGATATATAATGAGTCGCTGGACATACATGTGGTAGATGAACTTGAAGTTAGACATGATTTCCATGCCCTCTCCCAGTATGCCATCAACCTGTCTCAATGGTGACATCAGTCAAAATTCGGAAGATTGCTAGTAAACAGTTATGAGGTTGAACTTGAAAGCCTTGGCCCCTCACAAGTCCTGCCCTAGACCTAAAATACATGGACATGAACTTCGGAAGCACAACTATTTCCACTCCCACTCCCACTCCCATTGCTCGTAATCCCGGTACCACTGCAGTTTGAACCTCCTACCCAACCAGTCCTCCAACGTTTTTGCAGTCCACTGGGGCTGTGGATGGTGGCGTGGCGCCCCGTGCGGCTCCAGGTTGTCGAGGTGGCGTGGGGTGTTGCAAGACGATGATGCTGGGATGGTGGCGTTCACGCATGCATCCAGGGGCTGCGCGGTGGCTGTCAGTACAGCCTAGGGCATGGGAGGGCGTAGGAGCAAGGGGACAAAGGGAGGCCGCATGGGGTACGACTGCAGACGTGTGCAGCACTGCAGGGTGCATGGGGTGGGGGGTAGAGTCCAGCTGGGATCCACGGGAGTGCTGCTGCTGTTGCTGCCCCCTCATGCGGCCGTGTGTTGTCAAATTGAGGTGGGGTGCCATCGTGCATAATCGTCACGGCAAAGGCTGTGACGCTGATGTGGCACAGCCTCACGCTCATGACCGCGTATGGGTCTACATGGGGCCTGTCATACTTAGTCTGTGTCATACACGTCGTCGGGTTGCGATGCGCGTGTGGTTGACGATAAGGCACGTTGGAGCCTATTGGTGGTGCTGCCACTGCTGCAGCACCTCGTCTGGTTGTGCGTGGTTATACGGTGCGTCGCAGTGCAGCGACATGGGGGTGTTGGCGTTGCCAGTGGTGTGGTACATTTCCTGTGGTTCTCTCCAAGCCTTGGCCAAATTGGAGGCAGGGTGAAGGAGACAGCAGGCAGCACTTGTTGCGCGCCTGTCTTTGCGCCTGTCTTCACGCCTGTCTTCACGCTTGTCTTCACGGGTTGCTTTGCGGCTGGCTGTGCGGCTTGCTGCGCAGGCTGCTGCAAAAAGGTGTAAAAAATGCTAACTTTTTGAGGGAGCATTTTTAGTCAGAAAAAGGCAGGGTTTTGAAAGGGTTTGTCAAAAGAAACCAGAGTAAAACTCACCTTTTTCACATCCTTTTAGAGAAGACAAAGATAGACAAAAGGTTGGCTTTTCCTTTGTGTAAATGACAAATTTATTTAGAATTTTTAGAAAGTGAAAATGACAACACAATTTAGGCTTTCATATGGCATAAAATTGGTCCAAAAGTTTGAACTTTACCATCATTTTTACATAGAAATAACCTGGTTTAGAAAAAGATTTTGGGAACAAAAAATGTGGAGAATATGTAACATCTTCAGCTCATTTGTCAAGGCAAAAAGTGACAAAATATTATGGGTTTTTTGATATTTTTTCCCAGGAAATATCTCAGTAAAATCTGGGTAGGGAAAAGCATTTTGTCAACATTTTTATCACAATAAATTGGGCCTTGACCCCTGTGTAAATAAAACAAGCATGTTACAAGTCATTACACAATGTTATCATGATAGCTCCCCAGAGGATGCCCCAAGCATTCCCTGACTCAGGACACCATGATTTGTTTACAGTGACAGGAAAATTAGAATGTAAGTCGAGTTAATAAATAAAACCTACCAATGTACATGCAAGAGCAATTAGTGGGAGAGGAATCAGGTTGAAAAGATCCAGGGCCACCGACGCAATCGGCAGATGGCCCTGGAAAGCAAGTGTATTGACAACTTGGGTGAGGATGGGATGGCCGAATGGTGGTTCCTTATGAAGGATGATCTAGTAATAAATGTTAAAATGAATTAATAAAATTAGTAAGTAAATGACATACCTCCCTATTCCACTGGCTGCGCTGGACAGCACCATGCTCATCAAAATAAACCTTGGGATATACGAGATTTCCATCCTCCAGGAGGTTTTGTGCAATCAATGGGCAAATACAGGGATCAGCCTCATTGAAATGGTAGGACATAGGAACTAGCTTGATCAAGTTTGTGCCTTGGTAGCCTCGCATAGTGACAGAAAGGGTGTGGACCTATCAAAGAGACATGAAATCAGAGCAAAAAAAAAAAGAGAAAGAAAACTTATGATATGCTCAATATCCCCTGAGAATGCAATATTTGTGCCATCATCAGGCCCATACTCGTCATGCATAGTCTCCCAGGCCTCACGAGCAAAGAGACACCACTGACTTGACTGTTCTGGGAAGGCATGCTCAATGAGTATGCGGGTCTTGTATTTGAGTTGCACATGGGAAAGAAGAAGATGAGTGGAAGGGGTGGTGCAGCTGAGACTGGGAATGGCAGTGAAATGAGGAGAACATGAGCTGGGGCCTGATGGCATAGTGGACATGGCATCCAATGAATGCACCACCAATGCTTCTTCATTGTCTGGCTCTGGTTAAAATGGAAAAGAAGGGGCAATGGATGGGGCAATGGGAGGGGAAATGGATGGGGCAACAGGAGGAAAATGGGAAGTAGACAGCGTGGGGCCTAGAGGTTCACTATGAGGAGTGGGGCAATGAGAGACAGCCTGAGAATCTGGACCATGGAACACAGAATGAGAGGCCAGGTGAGATAGGGAACAGGAAGTCGAAGAAGTACTGGATGGGAGATGTTTGTCTAGATGGTGATGAAAATGTGAGTGAAGGGCTGAACCAGTATGTGGAACCCTGATGCGCTTCAATGGTCCAGTCATTGTGCACGTACTGCCAGCCAGTGCACTCCTGCAGGACATGCTACCAGCTGGCATACTTAACTTCTTCTGTAAGTTTGAAGGTGAGAATAAAAATACAAAAGATATAAATAAAAACTCACTTTGTTGGGCAGTTTCCGCAGGTCAAGGTGTGGAATGACTATGCATGATGTCAGATCAACATGTGGAGGAGGGGGGACATTAATGCAGGGAAGAGCGGAGGGCAGAGAGGGTGGAGAATTAGAGGGGTCGGTCGTAACATCATTGATGAACTTGTCATTGCCACCATTAATTGACAGCACCAGTTCTGGAAAAAAAGTATTGTTGTCTTTGTCGAGTGTGGGGTGGCTAAACACAGTGCCACCAATCCTGTGTGGAGGGCCCCAATCAGGTACCTAGATCAAATCAGTTTAGACAAGAAAAGAAAAGAAAAGAAAAACTCACTGCGGGTGGTGCCATCATGTTCAGCAACTGAGACACCAAGGCCAGCTTCTTGGGGCCAGCTTTCTTGGCCTTAGGAGGCGGTTTGGGCTGGGAGGGTTGAGCGGATGGGACTTGCAAATGTGTGATGTGCATGGAAAAGGGGAGATGAAGCTGAGTGGGGTGGGTGGGAAAGAAAGCAAAGCAATGCACAATTGCTCAGACTTTGAAAATGAATGCTTCGTGAAGCGCTGTGCACAGACCATGCATGAGAGCCATAGTCGCAATGCATATATGCTGCATCAGCTTCATAAGTTAGATCTTTCAGACCCCCACTGCTCTGTGAGGAGTTAGTGCTGACTGTTGAGACACTAATCCCTCTCCCCTCTAGATTTCCAGAGCTTTCTAGGCTTGTAGCAGCAGTCTTCAAGTTATTGGCTGCCAGTTGTCTTTACTATGGCTCCTAAAGCTCCCACAACTGAGACAAAATATAAATGCCCATTCTGTGCCCAATTTTTTACAAGGCTCAATAGGCATTTTGCTCGTGTTGAATCCTGTAGCATAAAATCTCAGGAGAATGAGGATGCTATGCTTGCTCAGAGGCTACACACTGCAGCCACTGCATCTTATGGCCCAATTACAGGATCTGGATGAGACATCCTTCATGGATGTTGATAATCCTGATGAAGTTCAGCTCCCAGACAATGGTCCTGGTCCTTCCAAAAGACCAAGGATGTTTTCTCCAGAGCAGGCATAACTGTGGTACTGTGCAGAGATATTGCATCAATTTCTGCTGGTTGCATCCAAAAAAACACTATGGCTATATTATCCCATGAACACATCATTCAATACTCTCAAGGAACAGAATGGTAAAATTTATACAAACAGTTCAGAATGGTCATCTTGCTAGATCAACAAGTTCAGGTGACAGACATGGAGTGGCTTGCATTTGACACCTACATTGTGGCAAAGTAAAAGAAGAACACATCAATATACTCAGAAACCTTGTACTCATGAGCAAAAACTCTTCTAAAATGGATTTTCAAAACACAGCATGGAAATATGTGAGCCTTGTGATGCCTAAGCATGTTGTTCAAATGTGTTAGAATGCCACAATGCTACACAAACACTGCAAAGACACTAAGCAAACATTATTTATTTGTCCAGCATTGGACATAATCAATGGACATCAACTTGCACTATCAGAATGTTATGCAAAGGCTATGCAACAGTGGAAACAGAAACGAAGGAATACAAAGCAAGCATTACCAGATAGAGTTGAATTGGCAATAGGTATGAAAGTGATGGTCACCACCAATGTTGATATGGATATTAATGTCATGAATGGATCAGGGGGTGTAGTAGTGGGTATCACACTGGATCCACATGAAGATCAGAGCAGTGACAATGCAATAGTAACACTGGAATAACCACCACCATACATTCTGGTGAAGTTGCAAAGAACTTGTGCTCAGCCATTGGAAGGTTTAGAGGAAAGTGTCATACCAATTGAACCTGCAAAGATGTCATTCAAGATACAACTGCCTGTTACAGGGAAGAAAAAATGCAGAAGAAATTTACACATTGAATGGGATGGGTTTTGGCTAGGTTGCGAAAGCCATTTTCACCTCATATATGCAAACAAGAGAATACTGAAGGACCTAAGGGAATGTTGGATGAGAGGGAGATAGAAGAAAATCAGGAACCAGTTGTGGGAGAACTTACTTATTGCTCAGGACTGGGTGGGATCAATTAAGAATCACACATGCTACCAAGGGATCTATCTTGGGGGGTACAGATGGAGGTTATGTCTTCAACCTCAATAGGTCAGGTAACAATGGGGATAAAAGCCTTGGTATGGATAGGCTGGGCAATCCACAAGATAGGATTTAGATGCTGAGGGAAAGAAAGTTTTCTATAAAACAAACCTGTGGATGGACTCTTTGTAGCACTTCCCTCCCAGAGTCAATTCCTTAGGGATACACACATACACTGCCTTTGATCATTATCTTGTTTCCATTCTAATTCTTGAACCAATACTATCTAAGCATAACAATCCAACTACAGTATCAGTCCACTTGTACCTTAGGACAAGAGACTACCTCAGTAGTATTTAGGATCCATAATCATCTTCAAAACCTCTAAGTTACCTTTTACTTTTCCTTAACACTTCAATCCTTCATATCTGAAACCTATCAAACCTCTTCTTTATCTATTCGTTCCCTGCACAATAGAAGTACTAATCAACCTATTCAACATGTCCAGTATCCATTGACACACATATATGCATTCACAGACTATTGTTCACAAGTTCAAATGATCCCTAATGTGAACATCAACCTCACAAGCCACCTAGTGGAGGACCATTGACATTGTTCAACCTATATGTAGCATTATCTTGAAGCACAGGATGTGCAACAATCTGTCTTCTTTGTGATTTTGACAATGAAATATTTATTCAGGAACTTGACCCATTCCTCCAATTGGAAGACAGCTGATTATAGGGGTTGAAAGCAAACACACAACAGTGGTGGGAATCTATGAGTAGAAATATGCACATGTACACATATTAAACTCACACAAAAAATGATTATCAATAATGACATGCAACAGGAATAGCAGCTGGATGGGGAAATGAAATAAGTGAGATAAAGATATGAGAAGGATATGAGTGGAGGATATAGATACTAACCAGATGAGTGGATATATGAAAATATTGACACTGACAAGTATCTTGCAGCATTTTCAGGTGAAGAGTAGACCTTGCAAGCAAGGTAATTCAACTATGGCTTAATCTTGTGCCCAAACATGCTCTAATTTAAGATAGACAATGCAGCCCAGAGGAATAGAGCTCCAAACTCATTCAAGATCAGGTTCACATGGTTGACTGTAAAACATAAGTGAGGATTTGATAGTGATAAGTTACAACATATACTTGAAATTATAGCTAATAGGATTGTCAGAATAGAACATTAACAGAAATGGGAACAAAAATCACAAGATGTATGAGTCTTAGGAGTAATATGCCCACCCAACCTGTCCAATGCTGGGGACAAGTGTAAAGGGAAAATAAAGGAGAAAGAAATGACAAGTTCATGATATATTTAGATATAAAATAGTGTAATTGGTTGCGTAACTGTTTGTCCATGTCCAAGACATGTTCTGGTGCTGTGTCTGGTGCTGTCTCGCCTATCAGCTGAGATAGCTGGCTGCCTGACATCCAAATACATCTAAACTGATCTGCTTTGATGACATGTCTTGTATTCATTTCAAGTAAATAAATAATAAGGAGTTGTTTCCCCCTTCACAAGTAAAGCTCTGTCTGTGTCTGCAGCACTGCCAGAAAGCTAACTTACACCTTATCAGGACTTAGACCTGAACTAGTATCTATTAATTTGCTTATATTGACAATGGATGTATTGAACTGTGCTCAAATAATTGAGGAAGTATATATCTTGTTTGTTCCAACAATATGCAGAGGGCTATCAGTATTTACAGGGCATGCAGAAAAATTGAACCGTGCAATAAACCTCAAGAGAAATCTAAAAGAGATTTACAAAATATTGGACATTCTCATCCTACATTCATCAGTATCAAAGTGTAATGTCAAGAAAATGTGTATTCTCATGATTCAATGGCATGGATGGATGTACAGCACACCACTCTCATCTAGATGCCGCCAAAGGAGATGTGCTTAATGTTCAAAAACGATTCAATACTGTGCCCTCCCTCAAATCCTAGCCCGCTCTCTTTAATCCCGTTGAATGGTATATGCGTCCCTGCGGTATGATGCGAGTTTGCACCGACCAAGCCAACTTGAAGCGCCTCTATAACGCGCCATACGCGTCTCACGTCGAGGGAGTAGAAGTAGCCCGCAAGACCGTAATTAGAGTCGTTAGCGAGCCGTAGGACTTCCTCCTCAGTCTCAAATTTGATGAGCGCGATGACCGGTGATGAGTTCTCTTCGGTGAAATATAGGGCGTCCTTCGGTACATCGGTAAGAATCGTCGGTTCAAAGAATGAGCCAGGACGGTTGAGGCGTTTGCCTCCGGCAAGCACTGACGCGCCTCGCTTTACGGCGTCGTTGACGACCGCCTCAATTTTGTCCACCGCGCGAGAGTGGATCAAAGGACCATGGGTGCTAAGGGTATATGAGTGCTCTGAATGCTATGGGAATGGCGTCAAGAGACTCACGTTCCTTCCTCTAGGCCACCGCCTATTTTGAACTTGGAGACTCTACCAACGAGTCGTGCGACAAAGTCATCGTAAACGGAAGATTGGATGTAGACACGGCTGGCGCCGTTGCAGCCCTGATGCAGCCTGGAAAGTAAACACAAACGTTACAAAATGAAATCCCTTCCAAAAAATATAGGTACCAATCAAAGCATCATCGAGATCCGCGTCATTAAAGACAATGAATGGCGCGTTCCCACTGCCTGCGAGAGTAACCCTATCACCATGTAAGAGATTGTCTCATGCATTTCTGATGCTTGTGGGAGGACGCACTTTTTCATTGTCTCAACAGATTGCCTGTAGAACAGTTTGGCAACCCGGCTGGATCCAGTAAACGTGATTTTCTCTACGGTCTTGTTCTCGCACAGCTCGCGGCCTACTTCGCCCACGTGCTCCTTTGTAGTGACGACGTTGATAACCCCGTCCGGGACACCAGCCCGGCGTGCAAGCTCAGCGATAGCCAACGCAGAGTACGGGGTCGAAGACGAAGGCTTTAAAACCACAGTACACCCTGCAGCGAGTGCAGGACCTAGTTTACGTGTAACCATAGCAGCCGGGAAGTTGGATGGCGTCACGGCACCCCTAGGGAGGTAATTAGAGGAAGTAAATGAAAGGAATAAAAAGATTAATACACAACACCTAGGATGCGCGATTTAGTTCAAGTGAAATACGATACTGAATGATCCAACTCACCAACTGGTTGCTTAATAACAACATTCCGAATATCTGCGGTTGTCGTTTGAATGACCTCTACGAACATTAACAAGGACATTAACCTATGAACATCGATCGCATGACAGCAAGCTGGTCGCTGACCTCCGTATGCTCGGACCCCTTCCTCAGCTGATGTCGAATGTGAATGTCAGCGAATTCTCCTCAGCCTGAAACGGAGCCACGCTTACAGAACCACTATACAGAAAGTCAGAAACGCAAGTGTAGTAAGTCAGAAAATGATCACCTGAATGAATGAAGCCGAGTAACTGGCCTCTCCCTGCAGACAGAAATATTAATAACTCTTTCGAAGTGAGTGCAGGAAACGTTACTTTGCCGTCGGAGAGGGTTTTTCCATGCTCAAGGGCCTGGGGCAATAGTTAATATGATGAGTAGACGAAAGATAGGCCTAAGGGGATTACGAACAATTATACGACCTAGATCTTCGGTATTCGCATATATGAGCTGGGCCATGTTAAGGAGGATGTCGTGACGATACTTGGAGATACTGCGAGTCAGCATAGGGAAGTGGTCTGCGAGGGAGAGAGTCACATACTTTTGCAGTCGTTTTGCTCCAAGTACCAAAGGCCTTTTCAGCAGCATTGATGGCGTTGGCGGTCTCTGCGCGACCCAAGTCAGGTGCCGTGCCCAAAGCCTCACCAGTAGACGGATCTGAAGATGGGTGAGAAACGAAATGGTATGGCATAAGGTTAGCTGACTTATGACTTTAAAAACTTTGCCATCGTCAGCATCGACCCACTTTCCTTCGACGAATGCTTGAGTTTTGATAAGACTGTTGTCTTTAAGAGTAAACTGTAGATACGTGAGGAGTTAGATTAATCACAGCGACATGCTGGCTAAAGATATACTGCTGCTGTTATCGACATTCTAAAGTAAAGGGGTCTTTGAGGCGAAGACTTGGAACACGGGATGCGTCCTTCCACAATGGTTTAGTCCTTTTAGTACTTTCACTTAGATTTGATAAAGCGGATGCGTGTCGACGAAGCTCGAGATTGTCGGAAAGTAAGCATAATTTT
The DNA here is from genome assembly GCA_015039355.1 of Ramaria rubella. Lineage (NCBI taxonomy): Eukaryota > Fungi > Basidiomycota > Agaricomycetes > Gomphales > Gomphaceae > Ramaria > Ramaria rubella. Next base: position 199,044 of record MU134456.1, read on the forward strand.
CGGATAATAGGTAAGCCTCAGCTTTGAATTTGTGATACACAATGATCAACCAAGAAGTTTCTAGAAAGGTAGTAAATTGAGTATAGTACTTACAGTAAAAGGATGAAGAAGGTCGTCGTCATAAATGATCCTTAAATTAGTATATACAAACTGTTATCTCCTCATGTATTATCTCATAGAACCGGCGACTCATTTAGATTTGTTTCAACATTCATCATCAGGAAAACGAACCAGTTCGCTTAGCAACTCCACTCTACTATTGCAGCTAACATTGGCTATTTCCTGATGATGGAGAACTCTTGATTCTGAATGTTGAACTCCGATGAGTTCATGTGGAAGTGTATACCCCGTTCATGTGCATTCAATTGATAGTGAGGGGGCTAGGGATTGTTACACTCGTAGATTTTCCCAATTTCACTTTAGTAATTTTTGAAATTTGCTCTAGTAAATAACCCCAGCTTTGAAACGAGGAGTCCGGTGGAAGATTGCTAAGCCTCATCCACACAGGGCCGATATGCCGAACGGTAACAATCGACTGATTACTAGTACGGCAGAGTACGAGTTACGCTTGCTCCTGGCGATATACACAGTACGTCCGACGGTTATTGCCAAGCTGGCATGTTTGGTCTTCGGTCAGGGTATAACATAATGCGACTCCGCAATGCTTGTAAGGGTAAAGTTGTAATCCAACATTTCTACACAATATAACATTGCATGCATCGTGGAAAGATACGATGAGAATCAAGATCCAGTGATGTCCTTTAATCCCGCCGACTTTAAACAAAATACTAATATCCCAAACTTTTCCGCGTATTCGAGATAAAAAGGTCCTGGCTCTTAATATTATTGGTCATCCAGTTTCCGAACTGAATACCCCATAGAATGCCGATATAAAAACCGCCCCCGTTCTGTCATGTAAAACTTCGTTTAATCGAACGACTGACATCGAGTACGCGAAACGCACCCTTCCGTTTGAGAGGAGTACTATGCCCCCGAATTTTGTCTACAAGATGCGACGTGGCTGACCATTGAGATAGCTGAGAATGTTGGTGGATAGTGTCGCAACGTGGAATTGGCCCTTGACATATTGCTTCACCTCCTTCCAGTCGAGAATGTCACCAGCAGCAAATATGCCTGGGGAACCTGTTACTTGCAGCATAGGGTCAACTTTGACAAACCCGGCGGTTGAGGGCAGTGCTCCCGAGCGTTGCAATATATTCAGTATTGGGGCGCCCCCACGGGTCGGAACCTTCATTGCAAAATAAATAGATCGAGGTTCAAGTCTCCCATTGAGACTGATATACATACTACAAGATCGGCGTCAAGCCTCACACCCTTCTCTGTCACTACTCGGAGGGTAGAGCTGGTTTCAGATGGTATATTGCTGATGCGGTCATCCAGGATGAGAGAAATATGCCTGTCCTTCAGTCGTTACTCCATGGTCGTCCGGAACGATTCGGGATATACGCTGGAGAGGAGATGCGGTTGTCCGTGTACGATGGTGATCTTCTTGCCCTAATAAAGAAGACATGGTTCCATAAATGCATTTCGCAATGGAACTTTACAAACCTCGTAAGTGTCCCTGATCTCTCCAGCCAGTTCTACGGTGAGATATATCGTTACTTCATAGCTGTGTGAAAACTAAAGGTAATCACCCATTCCCACTTCGCCGCCACCAACAGTGGCAATACTCTTCGACTGATTGAATTTTTCTCTCCATGCCCGGATAAAAGACTAAATCTTCATCCCGCCGAACGGGGATATCGATTCCTCCTTCCCACCGAGACCCAGAGGCAAGTACAAGCACATCAAAAGGAATTTTTTCACCCTGATCAGTAACGACATGCCCGCCTTGTTCACTTCGTCTAACGATTGAAGTGACTGTAGCCTGATGGAAAGTTCCATTGTTGTTGTGAAAAAGCTTGTCGTACGGAACAAGAACTCTATCTTCGAGCTTTCCTTGGGATGTAATTATCATTCGAAGAACACCGAGTAAGTGGAGAAAATGGTCCGTAGAAGATATAAGAATTAAAGAGTGTTTTGTCGGGTCAAGCTGCTTAGACAAGGTACGGGCCAGTGAAGCACCTAAAGTTGTTTTCAATTGTATCTTTCGACACAAAAAGCAAGATACTACTACCTGCACCTCCTCCGCCGACGATGACAACATTCTTTTTGGATGTCACGTCTGAGGTTGAATTCAGATTGGAAGGGCCACTTGACTGATCGGAAGATTCTGGCGAGGACGAATAGTTGCCAATTAGCTAGGTGCTTCTCCTAGTGTCAATGCCATCTTACCCTAAACCAACGAATTGGTGAACAAAACATTAATGTAAATCAAGACGATGCCTGCGGAACCAAGAACACCACCAACGAGTACTGGAAGAGACGATATGCACGCTTTGACACTCCCCGAGTGCTGCCTATCCGAACGTTTCCGATTCTTGCTTTCGACGCCTGCAGGAGAACCCGGACCACGGAAGAACTGGAAGGTGCGATATGAACGTTTTGCGGTTCCAAAGACATTGGAAACCTGAACGTGTCTTGCTCTCGATGCGGCCAGAAGGGTTCGAGCGACACTCATCTGAATCAAGGCAAAGGAAAAGGAGAATACGTGTTGGCCTCGGAGATGCCTTCCACGTTCAAAAGACTGAACACGGAAACAGCCTGAAGGCGTATCATAGTCTCGAACCAATGGTTCGCAGACTTCATTTGGCAGTACGTAAGTATATATTGAGTGACTCGCCTTCGGTTTAAATTGTTGTTCATTCGAATTAGCCGCAGCCGGGAGCCGGACGTCACGATTTATGAGTAGGTACCGTTGGTTGGGTCAAAAAAACGATGATTGAATATTGATTATCAGGTATGTTTGGAACATATGATAAGCAGATCGAGAACTTGATAAATCGACCATATGGTTTATTGTTCATAAGGATTTCAAATACTATTGCTTAGCCTGCCGCTAGTTGCTTTTATAATATTTTAAAGAGAAAATACGGAGACATAGTGGAGCCATAAATGTCGTCAATATACTACTTCGTACTTAGTAACACGAGCGGAGATCGAATAATAAAAATGTAAAATACCAAGTAGTCGATTGTCCGAGACATAGAAGATGTGTGAAGCTAATTATAAGGTCTAAATTATACTGTGATACTTGATTAGTATGTTTCTCAATTGAAAGAAGGGGTGGAGTATGAAAGGAGTATAATAAAAATAAATAGGGAAAGTACATTTTGGCAGCGTGTGCACATACCTATCTTTTATCTATCATACCAAGTTTCACTATAGAATTTTTCAACAAATAAAATAAAATCCAAATAAACAATGTCGTCTTCCGGCGCCTAATTATATATATTCTATAGAAGTACCAGAAATTCAGCCAATATAAAATTATGGATGCCAGGCTTACGCCCTCAGGCTGCATGAGTTCTGATGTATCGATAGTGCGATTTGGGTACGCAATTCACCCAAGTTCGGCACTTCCCCCGATGGTAACGATTTTATCAGAGACGAGTACGGCACGTTGGGACATCGTACACGATTATCCTAGTAGAGGGTGGATAACTTTACATAAGCGGGGTGCTTGGCATTACAGCTAGAGATGGGGGGCAATGGACTTAATGGAACTGTGAAGCAGATGGCAATAGCGCGTACTGCGATAGTGAACAATTGCAGGAGGGTGCCTGCCAGTGCTAGGTTTACATAGACTGTACATATACACTTCATGTACCTGGAGCTGGGTGGGATGAATTGATTTTGTTGCAAAATAAATACTCCATCATCCATGCAATTCCCAATTACTGGGAATTATTATGATTCAATTTTGAATGAGACACATAGTCCGATTCATATGGAGCTTAATCTTCTACAATATACATGACATTGATTCATCCCAAATAAATCATTTGTACCTGGCTAATCTTTGATCTGCACGGATATTGCTCTTAGGTCTATCTAAGTATGCGTCTATGGTATTGCCATTATCAATGAATGTGCAACTGCCAGTGTTAACTGGATACATTTAAGTGAGTCCAGCCTGAGCCCTTTTTTTTTCGTCATTAGCCCCAAGTTAGCATCCTTAGACGAAAGTAAAGTCTGCAGCTATGGCAACACCCTCCTCACAGACAGCCTGTCCCGTCACAAAGATCCCTCCAGCTGTTATCCCTTTCGAACCCATTGCCGTCGTGGGTGTGGGCATTCATGCCCCCGGCGGGATTGACAATCTATCTGGACTCTGGGACACAATCCTTCAAGGCAAATCGCACGACGCACACTTTGCCAGTGACCCACGCTTTCTCTGTCGTTTTAACCCAGACGATTTTGAGACCTTGTTCTCTTTCATTCCACGCGAGAATGTATACGCAAATCTCCTGGATGAAACCCCGGGATTGGACGAGGAGTATTTCGGCATCACCAAACGTCAGAGTAACTGCATGGAGGCCCAACTGAAGGCGTTGCTTCACGTCGCACACGAAGCTTTGGAAGACGCAGGATTCACTGGCAGGGCTGAAGGTTCAGCTCTCGATCCCGCCAATGTTGGGGTTTACATAGGCGCAGCCGCCGACCAGTTTGGCAAGGTGACCTCTCGTATTCACTCTTGAAGGAATAAACTAGCCACTGATGCCTTGATGTGGGCGATAGGATCTGACTATTTATCCGATCGACTTGTACAACCTGACTAGCAACCAACGCGCTTTCTTGTCTGGTCAGATCAGTCACAAGTTTGGGCTTCGCGGTCCCTCAGTCTCTGTTGACACGGCATGCGCTGCCTCAATGACGGCGCTCAATGACGCATGTCGCGCGCTAGCCACTGGGGAGTGCAACGCCGCCCTTGCTGGAGGCGTTCATATAATGTCACCTGTCTCAGCGCCTGCCGGTATTATGTCCCTCAGGCTCGCGGGACTGCTTGAGACCAAAGGCCAATGTCAACCCTTTCTCGCCAGCGGTAACGGGTACTGTAGTAGTGAAGCCTGCGGTCTCGCGGTGCTCAAGCGCCTCTCGGACGCGATTCGTGATGGTGATCGGATACACGGTGTTGTTCGAGGATTTGGTGTTGGCAATATGTCGAGCGAAGCCTCGATCCTTCGTCCTGAGGGCCCTCTCGAAAGCGCGATCCTGGCCAAGGCTATCGCGTCATCCGGCATCGATCCCAAGGATATAAGCTTTGTCGAGGCTCACGGCCCTGGCACGAAGAAAGGCGATCCTGCAGAGCTCTTTTCCATCTGCTCCGTCTTGGCTCAGCCAGGAAGCCGGAGCCCGAGTAACCCCCTCATCATTGGGTCGGTAAAGGGAAATGTCGGCCATTCCGAGGCCGCGTCGGGTGCTACGAGTTTGTTCAAAGTCCTCGCAATGATGCGTCACCAAAAGATTCCCCCACAGGCTGGTTTTCATCTTTCCAAATTGAATCCAAACCTTCGTCCTTTCTTCGATCACCACCCCATCGCTATGGTTAATACTGAACAAGATTGGAACGCTTCTCGTCGCATCGCTGTAGTGAGCAACTTCGGTGCGTCTGGATATGCGGGCTACATGGTAGTCGAAGAGCCATCGTCGTTCGTGCCTCAGGTGGAATCGCTTGAGGGGAAAGTTTCCCCGCTTCCCTTCATCATATCTGCAAAGAATCAGTCAACTCTCTCGATCCTAGCTCAGCGTTACACAGATTGGTTGGACGGCGAGGGCGCATCTATACCTCTTTCTGGTATATCATATTCGACGACTGCACGGCGTGAGCTCCACCGCTACTTCATTCTATTGCAAGCCAAGTCGCACGCAGATTTGGCGCAGCAACTGCGCAAAAACACGATGCCTGTGATCGACAGATCGACACTCCTTCCTCGTTCTTTGGCATTCTGCTTTTCAGGCCAGGGAGGTCCTCGTGTCGACCCACGCCAGACTACACTCTATGGGGCTTCAGCAGCTTTCTCATCGACAGTAGATGAGTGTTTCAAGCTGGCTGAGAGTGAACAACTCTTCGCTCCGGAGGATATTGAAGTGCTGGAGCTCTTCGCTTTGCAGGTGAGTCTCGCACAAATAAGCATCGTGAAGAGTCACTGAACCTTTGGTTTTGTAGGTTGGTCTTGCACGAATGTGGACCGCTTGGGGCGTCAGACCTGTAGCCTTCGCTGGGCACAGCTTTGGCGAGTATGCGACTCTCATCTGCGCCAGTGTGCTTTCCCTCCGAGATGCTCTCAAGCTTATTGGAATTCGTGCTTTGTTAGTACGTGAGAAATGTGCCGAACCTTCGAGCAGGATGGCAGCTCTACGTCTGCCACTTACGGTCGTGCGCGAACTTCTAGACCAGCAGCAGACTACAAGAGTCGAATTAGCATGTATTAACAGCGAGGATCGACTGGCGCTTGCGGGCACATTAGACGATTTGGAAGCCTTTCACCAGGACGTTATAAAGGTTCATCCCACAGCTCGGTGGCAGCTCATCGATAACATGAGGGTCGCTTTCCACTCTCGGTTTGTGGAACCTCTTTGTGAAGAGTTTTCCGGAGCCTGCAAAGAGGTTACTTTTCATCCTTCTCAGGCAGTGGTCCTATCTGGGCTGTTGGGACGTACCTGTTTGCCCGGTGAAGAAGCTCTATTGCAACCAGGTTATCTTGTCCAGCACTGCAGGGGGACCAACAGTTTCGGCAAGGCGGTTCTGGACTACAAACACCACAATGAGTGTGCGGGGGAATCGCAGCCGGATTGGATAGAATTAGGCCCCCATTCGACAACCGTAGGTTTCATGCCTCGTTTGTCTGGGCAGCTCAAGCTAGCTTCGTTCCACAAAGGGGAAGCTGGATGGACGACCACGCTGGATACATTGACGAAACTGCATGCTGAGGGCCATGCGATTGACTTCTTGGCGTTCCATCGAGACATCAACCCTACCGTCCGACATGTCGATCTCCCCCGATATCCTCTTCAGCCACAGCCGCATACGTATCCTGTCAAAACATACCCCGTTCCAAACAGGCAGCCTGTTCTGCCTCAACCCATTCCGATTGTCAAACAAACTACAGACTACCCGCGCGTGACTTCTGCACAGGTGTCATCCATCCTGAAGAACCACATCGTCGCCAATCGGCCTACCTGCCCGGCGTCTTTATACATGGCGATCGTCTTCACCGCACGCGCTGACGGGCATAAGACAAAGTCAACATTCCGTCTCTCGCAATGCAAGTTGAATAACCCTTTCACGAGTTTGACGGGTGACTGGCTGCAAGCTCGAACGTCACTTTCTTCGCCCACGGCAGCCCCTTCGACTTTCGACGTGATCAGCAAAAGCGGCGAAGTCCATGCGTCCATGCAAGTCGAGATATGCCAAGAAACGGTTTTGCTGGATTCGCTCAAACTGCTGAAGCCGCTCGTCTTGTCTTTGCAATCCATCAAGGATCACCCGGAGACCAACGTTCTCGGCGGGCGACTGGCTTACGATCTCTGGAGCCAAACCGTTCAATACGGCCCTCAGTGCAACGGCCTTCGTCGGGTTTGGTTTTCGGGAGACGGTTACAGAGCCTGTGCACTATTCTCGAACAACCCAGACGAGGCGGCACAGAGACGCGTGCTGGAACCTAGTGGCCTGCAACACCTCTCGCCGATCTTGGTCGACCAAGCATACCAACTCTTAAACTTGCTGGTCAATACATCTCCTGCTCGCGAACGGGACCAAATATTTGTACTGCGTGAGATCGACCAGGTCGAGATCGCTGTGTCAAAGGTCCGTGACAGCGTCTCTCTCTCGAGTTATGCTTCGTTTGAGTTCGCCGACGGTCACGGAGATGCGAAGAAAGTTGTAGGCCAAGTTTTCACGTTCGACCAGGACCAGAGACTGGTTGCAGCCTTCCGGGGTGTCTCGATGCGTTCCATGAAGCAGCACGTCGCTACACCTCCAACTGTGACTGCAATCGACACTATCGGCATACCAAAACCAAGAGCAGAAGCTGTATCACCCTCCGAACCGCCGTTGACACCCGTCTCAAACACAATAGCCAACTCTGACTCGGCGTCATCCTCGGCGCCATTGTCACCCACACAAGTCGGAGAGGAGCCGTCCAATGATCAGCTGCGAAAACGTGTGTCCGACATTGTGAGAACCGCACTGAGCACAGATAAAATTCCTACCGACATAAAGGTATTGTTTGAGTTCATTAATGTTCATCCGATGAGGTGCTGATCCAGGAAAACACCATCACAGCTCGCAGAACTCGGACTTGACTCGCTTTGTGCTGTCGAGATCGTCGCCGAGATCGGACGTCTCATTCCTGACCAAAAGCTTCCCAATGAACTCCTTGCTAAATCGGACACCACGCTTGAAATGGTGTTTGGAGCCTTGCACTTGTCGCCTTCGGTACAGCGTATGTCTAAACTTAATATCGTTGTTGAGCCAATCTCAAACCTCATAACAGCCTCTAACCTCACGCCATCCCCTACGCCATCTCCAATGCCGCCGGCACCAAACGGCCAGGTTGGAGGGTATAACGAGCTACGGACCCGCGTGTCTGAGATCGTGCGGACCGCATTGGCAATGGATCAGATTTCTACAGATAGAAAGGTACGCCTTGAAGTCGTTAACGTTTGCTGGTGATGATACAAGGACTCGACCACAGCTCGCAGAAGTTGGCGTCGACTCGCTTTGTGCTGTCGAGATCAACGCAGAGCTAGGGCGTCTGCTTCCCGACCGCAAGCTTCCAGGCGACCTCCTGGCTAAATCGGATACCACTCTCGCCACAATATTCGAAGCCTTGCAGTTATCGTCGACGCAGCCCACATCTCCAGCCCCAAGCAACAGCTCGGCGACCATACTTAATTACATTGGCGCCAATCCCGAGCTCATACAAGACAAGCCCGGAAATACAGTCTTGTTGCTCATTCATGATGGCGGCGGAACTGCGTTGGCCTACCGCATGCTTGGCGATGTCGGTTGTACTGTCCTCGGCATACACTCTCCTGGGCTGCGCGAAGGTAAAGGCATCGTTAGTATTCGCCATGCAGCAGATCAGTATGCTTCTCTTGCACGTCAATGGCTCGAGACATCCTCTCGTCACCCTGCTAGACTTCTCGTGGGCGGTTGGTCTCTTGGCGGAGGCATTGCGCTTGCACTGGCCTCTGCGCATCCTGATCTTGTCTCTGGAGTCGTATTGTTGGACGCGAAGCCGCCTGGAACAGCCCTAATGACGCCAGACGAGGCAGAGCGTCTCGTTCCTGCTACAGGCAATCAATCATCGCGCGGATTTAGCATGCTCGTGCGATCGCAGCTCAAGATGAACGCACTGTCATTGAGAGCAGACCCTGACTTAAAAGCAGGCCCCCAAGCCCTTTTCCCGCACTTGCAGGCTCCCGTATATGTCATCACTGCCATCGAGCCTCTCGGTGGACAGGATGCAAAGGAGTCGACCACCCCGGGCTCATCCTCCGCATGGATGTTAGGAAACGATCGTGCCACTATGGCTGAGACGGCTTGGAAAAAGACGCTGGGAGACCTCCTTATCGGTACACAGCGGACAGCCGGTGATCACTTCTCGATGTTCACGCGCGCCCATGCCGAGAGCACAACACGATCGTTACAGGACGCTGTTGCCGCTCTCGAGACCAATTTCGTGGTTGGTCGTGTATAAGGGTCGGCTCAAAATCAGAGGTTAACATTATGCGTACTGTAAATCCGCGACGAAGTCAGACTTGGTTGACTGACCCTTTTTCAAGCTTTCTCGGCCTCGTGCCCCGATGATACAGTGTTTATTAATAGTTACCTCAGCGTGAAGACCATCATTTTGCTTGGTAGACGAATACAAGCTCCTGTACGTGAGTTGAGTGGGAACATAAGGTATGCCGCCTTGGGCATACCTTAGCGTAAAGGGTTATCGGAAAAACCGTGACAGGCGGTTTGCTGAGAAACAGGAGGAGCGGCACCGCACGATGCGCGACAGTGGCATTCAGCAAGTAGCCAATGCATGGGAATTTTTGGCGACGCAATATACTGGTTTGCCAAATTGTTACGTCTGATTTGACGGACAGTAGGCCGGGGGTGGGGAGGGGTCGTCACCAGGATCCGCTCGAGCTGGATATCTTGTGCTTCGCTTGAGGTTCGTTTTCGTGGGTTAGGGGGGACCGGAGCTTGAACTGAGCGTGACAAAGCATCACGACGGCTGTAACAACGAGCTTGGTCAGCTTCGGCTGCCGCCACCCCATCGGTCGCCCCAAAAATCCCCTCCAGCGACCACTGCAACCCACAACACCCGGTGACGTGCAAGCCTACGGACTGACCGGGACTAGCGTCCAGCTGAGCAGCTAGTGAGTGCTACTGCTTCACTCCTTTCATCGTTCCACCACAAACCTCATACTGTCCTTTCCACATGTAGTGTATTCTCTTGCCATCCACTCTATTCTCACACATTTTTGCTTATTCTCTCTCCTTCTCCACCCCTCGTACACCAATGACTGCCTCAAACCCCCTGCCTGGTGGTGTCTTCCAACACTTGGGTTTAACCATGCAAGAAAGCCCCAACATGAGACTGCCACTCACTCTTAACAGCACACAACCCCTGTAAGGGGAACCCCTCATACTGCTCCTTTTTATTCTCCTTCTCCTATTCTCCTCTCTTATTCATGTTCACCCCTTCTATCCCCATCTCCCTTTTATTTCTCTTTTCTCCCTGTTGTTTCTATCTAATATTCCCACTTCCTTCCCCCCCTCCTCCTTCCTACTCACTTCTACAACTGGCGCTTCTATTCGCGATTTAAGCGCCCAGTGACATGTGCAAGTTGGAACCTACCTGGGCTACGTCATAAGTCATGTGACTTCCATTTTAAGTGCCCAGAATGTTCAGTCTGTTCGGAGTCTTTCCTTAGTTAGTAGCTGCCTTGGCAGTGGGAGTCCTTAGGCTTTTCTCTTTGGATTCCCATCTGCCAGGTATGTATCCTTGCCTGTAGCCTTCCTTGAACTTATATACTTTGGATTCCCATCTGCCAGGTATGTATCCTTGCCTGTAGCCTTCCTTGAACTTATATACTTTGGATTCCCATCTGCCAGGCTCTAGTGTGATATTCCACTAGCCCCAGAGGTTGCCCTTATAGTAGAAAAACCTGACAACTTACTGGACTGGCTGCTGTTGCTATTGTCTCTAAATCAACTTCTTCAGGTGCATAGCAGTTCAGAACCCTTCTGGTACACTCTCTACATAGCACCCTATATTCCATCTATCTCCACTATGTCTACACCCATCTCTGAAGACCCTATTTCCTTCAATTTCCAAGCGGCTTACAATGAGCTTCACCAATGTGTTGCTGTCCTAGAGACTGCCCTACATGTTGAAAGAGAGGAGAAGGAATTGTTATCACAACAACTCCAGCAAACAGATGTCCAAGTACACACCTTGAACCATGATATTGCCAACCTCATGACCACGTCACTCTCCCCTCCCACCACTCACAAACATGCAACACCTGCCACTCCAGCTGATTTCAGTGGTGACAGAGAGAAAGGATGAGCCTTCCTAAACTCATGCAAGCTCTACCTTGCCCTATGCCCGACCCAATTTGCCAATGATCATGCCAAGGTCCTCTGGGCCCTGTCATTCATGAAATCTGGTTGTGCCTCTTCATTTGCCACACGTATCTTTGAGATGGAAACCAAAACTGGCAGGCCTACTCATCCTTCTTGGGCTTCTTTTGAAAAAGCGTTCAAATCAACATTCTTCCTTCCTCATG